>QVOA01023204.1:0-136184 GCA_014825685.1 Pseudomyrmex cubaensis
AAAAAAAAAAAAAAAAAAAAAAAAAGTAAGAAGTAATAAAATGGTTAACGATATGAATGATGATCTGGCGGATTTATCTAAGTTGCGTAGCTGTGTGAGCAGTTTCACCCGAAATATTGATGTATATATCTTAAGTTTGTATTATAACTCAACTTAATTTGTATGAAATGAGAACTTTCAAACATTAAAAAATCATGAACAAAAAACGCTGTTTGATTTTTTCCTGCCGTTTCGGTTTCACCCCTTTTTTTATTGTGATTCTGCCTATTATCTTACTAATAAAAATAAGAAGCAATACTGTAGATATTAAATTCTCGTGATGGGGAACAATGCAGAGAATGCGTGCGCAATTCGTGTAGAAAGGATGTGCATAGTACACCATCAGTGCGCATGCACCTACCAGTCAGTATGTGATATTCAGTGTCAGGTGTTCGCGTTAGCCACTTGTCGATTATGTTCAATTAAGAAAACTCTTGCTCGAGACGATGGTTTAGGTGAGAGATGATCGATTGAATTTATCGCTGTTTTTTCAAAGTTATTCCGCCAAGCAGTTCTGCGCTAACTAGAAAGCATGACTGCGCGAGAGACGGAGGTGAGCTTATCAAAGTGTATTTGCAGGTATTATTTACTGATAACTGTGATTAGGATAGATAACATTTCAAGAAAAAATCACTTATTTTTAAAACTTTTTTTTACAGTAATAACAACCAGATAGCACATAAAAAAAGACACAAGTCTTTTTTTTACTAACCTCCTAATATAGAAATTTAACCTGACTCTTGATGTAGAATAAGTTTTCCTGTTTCTTTCTTCAAGGTAGAAAATCTCAAGCAGCAAGGAAATGCGTGTGTCAAGGAAGAAAAGTACAAGGAAGCAATGTTTCATTACACACACGCCATCAAGCTGGATCCACAGAATTATTCTCTATACAGTAACAGATCCTTTGCCTTTCTAATGATAAGACAATACCATTATGCCATGGAGGATGCCTTAATGACTATCCGATTGAAGCCTGACTGGTCCAAAGTACATGAAACATCAATGTTTAATAAAACTAATTAAAATTAAGAAAACACAATTAATACACATTTTATATCACATTTTTTTTAAGTGTAACTCTAAGAAAAAAGACAAGCAGATGAATCACGTATTAATTATATTATCTGTTTCAGGGTTATTTCAGGAAAGGTGAAGTTGAACTAAGAACATTCCGTTTTGGTGAAGCGCTTAAATCTTACTCCAGAGCTCTGTCTTTACAACCAAATGAGCCAAAAATTTTAGAAGCTATAAACACAGCGTCCAGATCACTAATCAAAGATCAGAGAGGTATTTTAAACAGATCTGATTTGAAACTATATGAAAATCGGATAAATTTAATAAAATTTTGTTTTACAGCTGATCAACAGATTCCTTGGCTTGGAGCTGGCGTTGGCATTATATTAGGAGTCATAGTTGTGATTGCTGACTATGTTTTTACAAACAAGCCAACGCTAACGGTATGTACGATTTGTATTTTATATTTTGAGATTAAAACACATGTTCTCATGATACTATAGTTAATAATAAGAATTAGTGTGAAAGAAAAACATTATTAATTACAACATAGAAGTGTGTAATTCTTTAAAAACTGTGTTGCAGTATCCTCTACTGATGGCATTACTAACAATATCAATAGCCATGCTGGGTTTCATCATCGCGAAGGGATTTCGTTACTTTATCAAGTGCCAAAGAAAATCGCTACTAGATCCACCTGTCGATCTCTTCCCTGACGAAAAGGAGGATCTCGAGAACATTGAACTCGATAACTTGTACAATGAGAAGGAGAAACATCCGAAATACAGCAAAGCTCAAGCAAGGCACCGATTTCGCAAGGGAAAATCGTAGTGCGTTTGACCGTTTGTGCACGCACTCTCGAATAATTCGAATAAACAGATGCATCTTCTCTCACTGCATCTACGACGCGTCAAGGTTACACAAGGACGCATTTAATTCTGTCATTAATCAAACTGCCTTTTTGACAATTTTGTACTTCAGATCGCGTATTAGATATTATTTCCAGTTTTACGAACTAATAGTGATATTTAAATTTTACGATCAAAACATTTGTGAAATACGTCTTATATCTGTTACTGCTTTAACAAGCAGTTTATCTTCGTATTGAACACACGATAAATTTTATCTTCACGAATAAAATACACGAATAATTTAGATAAAACTATCAAAGACATAATGAAACATAAGAGCTAGTCACATAACAATTACATAAATGGCCAGTAAAACACTTAATTAATCGTACGAATGTGAATGAGGTGTGAGTGCATTTTTACAACATAAAATTTGAAAAATAGGAAATATCATATTTGACACTTCTCTTCTTCTTGCTCACTTAGAAACCTTAGCAAGAAATATTATCTCTGGAATTATAATATTTGTCCTTGTGATTCTTATACAACGAAACAATGAAACATAAACGTGGCAACTCGATAGTATTAAGAATTGTGCACTTTTTCTCTACCTTTTGCACTATGTATTAAACATGCGCATAGCGCATTCTTATTAAGGAGACATTTCGCAATTAAAATTCATGTATCCGAAAATACATATGTACGTATGAATAAATTCAATTGTAAGAAAATGTCGTCCCGTTGACATCAGGGCGACGGTAGAATCTACTTTATAGTTTTACCATTTCATAGTTTATTAAACGATTGTTATAAAAAAAAATCATGATCCGATTTGTTGTCACGTATAACGAAGCGCGGTTTACATCATATAATTATCCAATAAAGAAGAAACTACAAAATAGTCTTATTGGTAAACAGCACGATTTTTCAAACAGTTTTCCTTCCCATTTGTCGTTTACAGTATTTTCTTTTAAAAGAGATTTGAAAATTCTTGATCGATAAATTTTCGGGAAAATGTATGTTAAATGTGTAATAAATGTATTCAACAACTCTGGATATAAAATATGAAACTTGAAAATTGATTTCAAATAGTTTCAAAATAGATACAGGTAACGGAGCGTAAATGCCTTTACACATGAAGTTGCATCAATAGTGCCTCAATAATATTTTAACAATGAAATTGCAACTGGAGACGCGTAAAGAGGATTTGCGCCTATTCAATTTTTATGAAAAAATCGATACAATCGAACACATTTGAAAAAGTAGATTAAATATACTGCATCAGAATCATTGACTGTCGATAGTAAAAATCTTCTTTTCAGTACTATTTACGGAACTTTTTTCGGTTTATATTAATGAATAACAATATTCAATAATAAATGTATGCAGCACGGACTTAAACCAAATGACATTGCTATATTTAAAAGTGGATGTGACTACGTAGTTCTTACTTCCCACAAAAGTGAATGCAATGGCGCGCAAAGTACCAGCTAAAAGGTGTCGTAAAAACAGACAATGGAACAGCCGGTTTTTCCTCTGTCACTAGTGTTTGTGAAGTATAAAGAATTGTATCGGACATCTTTTTACTTGTGTGATACTACACTACGTACACAGAAGAGCGAAAATATAGATTTTTTTACAGTCCAAAATGGAGCGCGAAAGAACTCCGTTTAGTAACTCTGTCGCTGACATTTCTTCTTATTTCTTCTTTAATGTACGATCATCTTTCTTACTCTTTCCAAGACGGAAAAGTAATTGAAATACCGACAAATGATAAACGTATTTACGGGGTATTTATGGGGTAGAAAGTATATAAAAAACTCGTCTCATTACGCTGTTTCAGCCTAATCATTCACTACAGCATAAGTTGGAAAGAGAGAGAAGAAAGAAAATCGCGTGTATTTAGAGCGCAAAATCAGACGTCGCGTTGATGAAGTTTCTTATTTTCATACACACATGTGCGCATTCTCCATTTTCGGCTCCTACTACTACTAACAGTAAAGATGACCGGCGGGGAATTGTACTACCGTGTAATCTTGATGCTATAACTTATACGAGTAGGTCATTTCTCTCGAAACCTTCCCTCGCAACATGACGCATCTCTTTTGCACGTTTAAAAAGAACCTTTATTATAAGCGATGATGCGAATGAGCTAATGGCATGGTGCAACTTACAAAAATAGTTTCACGAACATTGATCGCGCGCAATTTGTTAATTGCAATATATATAATTTACAGTTAAAAAAAAAAAACAGACAAATATATCATCAAACATACCTACATATATTAAGAGTTGAGATTTATATAGTTTCAATGAGATTAATATTTATTTGTCATTTTCTCGCGACTTCCGTGAAATTAATTTTATGAATTTTCTGTCGCATTTATTTGACGATTGATTTTCCGATAATGAAATTTATATCATGTGTAAAGAACATTCGAACTTTATTTTCCTGAAAATAAAATCAAGAGCTGAGCGGAAAACTGCAGAGTTGCAACGTGTTTTTTTCTGCTGAAATCAGCATACGAATTATCCCGTGATTGCTCTTTTGCATGCTCGATTTTAGGAGACGAAGAATTATACGTGTAAACATAAATTTTTTGACTACATCACGTAAAAAAAAAAAAACGAAACGCTACCACACACGATAGCAACGATAGCTACGTGGCCGCGTGTCGCCGCGACTGTAGCCATTACATAAAAGCAACATGTAGCGTACGATGTAACACGTCTTGTTGTAACACACTCCGGTACATCGCGCACCGTTGTGAGAAAAATGGCGACAAACTTTGACCGGAAAAAAATGACAATTACTCGTCGAACACGTTTCACGAATATATCCCGGAAAGGAGAAATTTCGCTGCGCGTGGAGATTTTGAGGGGGTTAGGTGTCGAGCGGACACCTAACTGGGAAACGCGCTCTTCAACGAGAGCGGCCGAAAGCAAACTCGAGGTCGGAAAATTGAAGTTCGCGTTCCCATCGAGAACAATCGAGACACGTCAATGTTGCGGGAAAAAACGCTCGCGGAAACGAAAGACGCGTACCTCTTGCGAATACTCTATGGACGCCCATGGACGCCCATGCGATTAGAAGCTGCTGCTGCTCGCGATGGGCTCGTCGTCGTCAATGCATCTGCGCAAATGCGCAATCATGCGCGCTGCGACGCAAGACAGGATCGGCATAAACCAACAAAATAGTCTCGCTCTTTGACACCTAAAAATTTAAGAGTCATGTGATGACAAGCGCGTTATAGATTTATTATTAGTTGTGTGATATTGGTTGCTTGTTTTGTTTCACAGATAAATTCAATACAAATAAACTTGCGCAAAATATAACCGTTATTTAATCCCGCAGAAACTGATATTTTGGTGTTCAAGCGGTTTTAGGAAAATAAAGTCAAGTGTTTGAAATAAAATTTGTAAAAGATATTTAATTCTCACACTATGTAAAATGAGAGCTATGCGGAAGAGAAACAAGTTGCGACAGAACATAGTGTGGCTTTTCATCATGTAATTAGCTATACTTGTATATAGCTTAATTATAAATTATTTAAATTTTCATTAGCATGTGTGTGTGTGTGTTTGTATGTGTAATGTATATATTACTGATTACAAACCTTCGTTATAACCTCCGCGATATTCATCTCCGACCATATATATCGCGCGCGCAATTTTCCGAATATTCCTTCACTGTAATGATTGAGCGAGTTTTAATTATGTCGCAACTATTTCCTCTTGCACATTAAGAGCAGAGTTCGTATCAACCACATCGGTTGGAAACTATACGAAAAGTTTCCGCGTGCCTCATTACAATGTTTCAACGTACTCGTATTAATAACGCGTGGCAAACGCGGAGTCGAGCTCTTATAGCTCGTTCATAGTTACACTCCGTAGTAAATTGCACAAAGCTTACCTGCATCACGGCGTAAAGAGAGGCAAAACGTAATCCAGCATAAAGATAATTTTCCGTTATCCGCTTCGTGTATCCGCCGGATGACCGATCGGTAAAAAAATTTCTCGGAGCGAAAAAGTCGCGCGCGAGGATAACGAGGAATGTGCGCGGTTTGGGAGTTTCAAAGTGTAAAAAACAGTTTTCGCTTTCATACCGCTGCGATTAAAACGTCATTACGCGATTTCCGTGTGTCAAACAAAACATTCCGTTAATTACTTTTACATTGTACATAGAAACAAATGAACTTGAATAAAATTACAATCTCTCGTTTTTCTTGTTTTGAAAATATTTTGAGATTGACACGAGATTAGTGAAGATTTTAACAAACCTGAGAATCTCCTGTCATAGTGTAATGTCATAGTGTAACACGTGACACAGTATGCGGTCACATGACAGTACATGACAGTACATGACAGGTCTGGTTGAATTTAAAGAAGCTGACAGCGGGGCGCGTGTTCGTCTCCCTGATGAACCGCTCCTGAACCAGTCGTATGCCTTTTCTAACGCATCCCTACCTAAAGGCATCAGGTACACGGGCTGACGAGGTCCGATTGGTCGATTGGCTCCCCGGTGGGGAAGCTCGCGTGTAAGGTGGGGAGAATCTTCTCTGTGACCCTCTCACTAGGAACCGAGAGCATCTATCATGCGCAATCGCACCGGAGCGCTACGTACAGGCAGGGAAGCACAGTGAAGCGGTGAGGAATAAACACAGTGTAAGCTTTGCGCGCAGCGCAGATAGTGACGAGGAGTGGGCGGCAGAGGGAGCAAGTCGAGCCGAGCAGCTAGCGTGCGAAAGAGCAAGCGAGAGGGGGGGAAAGGCGTAGTGGGAAAGAGGGAGAGAGAAAGAGAGTAAGATAGAGTGAACGAGTCAAGCCAGGACGATCACGATGCACGCACAAGAGCATAGCAGCCAGGGGCACAGGGCTGAGGGCTAGGGCTCATAGGGGCCTCGAGTAACGTTCACGGGCCGGCCGCGGCGCAGCCAGCGAGCAATGGAGCAGCCGAAGACTCCTACGTCCCGGCTATTCGTCACGAGCTGCATCGAGAACAAGGATGACTTCGAAGAGGTAACATAAATATTTGAAATGGTCACTGGATACGTATCGGGTGCAAGGGCCTCCGCCATTGTTGCGACGGTCGCGCACGTTGGTAAAGACGCGGCGCCACTTGTAAAAACGCGAGTTTCCGCGCGAAATACAAATTTTTATTCCGACACCTTGCCGATGGTTTCTTCGTGTTGTTACTCTGAACGCAGGAAAACCCAAGTGCGCACAACAGACAACTTTTAAAAGAACGAAATCTGAATCTTTTACTTTCTTTGGCTCTGAAAATCGCCAAGTTACTTGTTTCTGTTTCATCTTCTTTGCTTCTTTGTATTCCACAGAAAACAGCTGGAACAATCCTTTACATTCAGTTTTACACGATTAAGAATGTAACTTAAATATATGTAGTGTTTCAATATATAAGTAAATTCTTTTGTTGTTTTTTTTGCGGAATGTTTTTTTGTGCACTTTAACAGAGATGTTTCTCACAAAGTCAAATTAAAGTTTAGATTCTTTTTAAATATCTTTTTTAAAAATCTTATTATACATTCAATGGAATCAAGTAACACAATATAAATGCTTTCAGAAATTGGGGAGATGTCACTCAATGCTGCAATCAATGACGGCGGGACTCTCAGAGAAGGAGGTCCACGATACCTTGAACAACGCCGTATGCAAGGACAAAGAAGGGCACGAAGAAGTTTCCTTAGGATTACTAGTAGGAATTTTGAACGATCCGCAAAATGCTGCGAAGATTTACAGAGACTTAGCACTGATCACTCGAGACGGTCTTGCCAGTGTGCTGGCTTATTTGAATCAATTAGTATTAGAGAAATATTTGAGATTTAACGACGTCACCAGAAGTCAGTTGCTATGGTTGCTAAGAGAAATGATAAGGACTAGTATAACCAATGTGGACAATCTTTGTTTGAGTTTGTTAAGGCATGCAGCAGGCGGAGATATCTCCCCAAGAAACTTATTTCTAGTTGATGCCCTTTTAGATATTTTTCAAGAGAATCGACCGTGGTTGGATAAATATCCATTTTTAGTAGCGTCAATTGTGTATACATATTTACGATTAATAGAAGATCACAATGGGCCTCATTTGGCTGGTCTACGACAGAAGGAAGTCGGTTTCACGGTGTCTCTAATAAGAGACCGAATGACAGATTGCTTAGTTATTGGAAGGTATACACATCTGCATGAATAAAAAGTTCTTAACGTAATTAAATGATGAACAAGCTAATCGATACTGTACTTCCTAGGGACTTGGTGCGTTTACTTCAGAATGTCGCGAGAATACCAGAATTCGAGCTCCTATGGAAAGACATACTGCTCAATCCAAAAAGTCTCTGTCCAAATTTCAGCGGAGTACTGCAGCTATTGCAGACCAGAACCTCCAGAAGATTTCTACAATCACGTTTGACGCCAGACATGGAGAGAAAACTTGTCTTTCTGACGAGTATGGTCCGGTTTGGTAACCACAAACGCTATCAGGACTGGTTTCAGAGACAGTACTTGGCAACGCCTGAATCTCAGTCGTTGAGGTGCGATCTTATTCGCTTCATCGTCGGAGTGATACATCCCACAAACGAGCTACTGTGTTCTGACATCATACCACGATGGGCGGTGATAGGCTGGTTATTTACGACATGCACCTCCACTGTGGCTGCTAGCAACGCAAAGTTAGCCCTGTTCTACGACTGGCTGTTTTTCGAAGGCGACAAGGACAACATCATGAACATCGAGCCGGCGATTCTTGTAATGCACAACTCAATGAGGTCTCATCCGCCTGTCACTGCCACACTTCTAGATTTTTTATGCAGGGTAATTAATGCTGACAGTTCGATTTACTAACTTTTTGTCGTAAAACTTGAATATAAAATATACGATTTGTGTTCACAGATAATTCCCAACTTTTATCCTCCGTTGACGGATAAAGTGAGGAACGGTATATTTTCATCGCTGCGACAAATTTTAGAGAAGCGAGTTTTGCCTAGTTTATATCCATTATTTGACAGTCCGAAATTAGATCGGGAATTGAGAAGTAAAATACGGGAAACGTTTAAAGAATTTTGTCTGCCACCAAATACAGAAACTGGTAACTTTATTACTCCTCGTATTATTCTCTTAATTGTAATACATTTTGTGTTAAACTTCCCAAATAAGAAAAAACATTTAAATCTGACGTTAAATGTTCGTGTTACGTACTTAAGCATAATACAATTAAATTACTTAAGTTTTAATTATTACACTCAACGCACGAACATCTATCGTCTACCTATATATCTATTGTCGGACTTAAGTGCCTTAGCTTTCATTTGAGTATTATTTTTATAAATAGTACTACTTTTCTTTGTTAAAAAAAACTTTTATAAAAAACTAACTTTACTAAAAAAAACTAATGCTGCATTTCATATTTGTTGTGTTAAACATTTTATTTGCATTTTTATATATATATTTTTTTTTTTTTTTTTTTTTTTTTTTTTTTTTTTTTTGCGCGAGATTCTCAGATATATCATATTTAGAAAACTCATTTTCACATCAGAATACTTGCTGATATAAAATAGTACAGTTGAAGCTTGCATCTTACATTGTTTCCTTCGAGATTATTCTACATTAGTGTTCGAATGCTTAGCATGATCTGTCTATTGTTAACTACTAAGGATCCAGAATACAATCGCCTTACAAAAAATACAAATGCTTTAAATAGTAATAACAATAAAGATAGGATAAGCCATTGAAATATTTGTAGAATGACGAACCATATCTCCCATATCTTTAATACCATTGGTAAAAATACAAGCGTTTGTTTCTTATTGATGGTAATATCTAGCAAATGAAAAATATCCTAACGTGTGTGTTGCATCCTGCTAGATGCGATCATTTTTGTCACAAAAAAAAAACAAATTTTCTTATTCAGTATCTATAACTATATTCTTATTCAATAACTATAGCGGTTTCTTAAGATGATCTTAAGAAATAGAAGATCGAATTATGAATACTGATCTTAATTTTAGAAACTTGAGTAGATTGAAAAATTGAGAAAGAGAGAGAAAGAGAGAAAAACCAATTATCGTAATGCAGTACGCACACATTTGCAATGTGGTATACAGAAATACTCGGCGTTAAGCGATTGGCTATATCCATATAGTAGTAATGGTTGCTTTTTCGTCTCTCTAACCTGATAACTCTGACAACGTTTTAACACGCTTGAAGCACTTGCACGTAGTCTTTTTCTCCAAGTTTCTTTTTTTTTTTTAAAGCTGTCAATTCACTACTTTCAGCTTAAGGCACATTACAGCTTACTAACTTTTTACATCATCTCCTTAAGCAGGTAATAAGGTTCTGAAATATTCAGGTAAAATGGAAGAGCTTAACAAGGAGCATAATCCAGGAAATATAACCGAAAACTCGAACGCAAATTTCACCATAGAGAACAATCATGTGGCGCAGGATTCAGAACCGGCATTCAGTGACGAAGAAGAAGAGCCCACCAGGTTACTTTTATTACTGTATATGATATGAAATATGTAGTATTTTAATAAGTTTATTTTACAAAATGTGTTACTCGTGTTTTAGAATTGTGATAAAGGAAGAAGAAGAGGACGAAGACTTGCCATTATCTACGGTGAAACTGAAAAACGATCAAAAAAATGCAAATTGTATCCTAAAGAAGGAGGACATCTCGTCGCACTTACGTCTGATACTGGAACCGGAGGAATTGAGAACTAGTCTAGAAGCGTTACACACGGAAACTGACAATGAGGCGAGATGTCAAACGATGGAAAGGATAGTACAAATAGTGGTGGAGGATGAGATAGACGCCGAGACAATATCTCCATTGGCATCCTGCATATCGACCATCTTATCGTCGCAGATCACTGCGCAGATTTTTCCGTCAGATCTGAACGAGGAAGCGCTGACGGATAGCATCAGTACGCCCTTGTTCGTGATGTTCAGGAATCAGTTTCAATTATGTAAAGAAGAGGACAACAGGCGGAAACTTCTAGCCAGGGTATTAGCAGAAATGCAATCTGTTCAACCGAGGATAGGCTATCTTCTTCTTTATTTTCTCAAAATTTGGGGTAGAGAAGAGGAAAAACGAGAAGGCGAACCGAGGTTAGTCTGAAAAGATGAATAAAATAAAAATGAGTATCAGTAAACACACAAACGCGCTAATTCTTATCTGATTTTGATTTCAGTAATGTCTTAATCGATGTCAAAGCGTCAGTGTACAAAGATTTTTGTTCGCAACGAGACAAAAAATTGGAAACATGTCTAATATCAGATTTGAAGGTACATTTCTAATAACAAAACTGCTGTGTGCAGCACAGTTTCTCTTAATGTATATACGTAATATGTTTACTTCTTTGTTACAGCTTTGCCACGAAGATAATATATTCATGTTGTGCTATCTTGTGCCTGATGTATACATGGGATTTCAAAATATCACTCTCGGAAACGTCCAGTTGTTACATCTGGTCGTATCTACGGTAGACTCGTGCCAGTTGCAAGACTTAGTTTGTCAGATAGTCCAGGGACATTTGAAAATGTTAAAGAGAGAGTCGTTCACATCGTTATTGACTGCTAGTTTAAATTGGGAGTCTTTTGAGCAATATTGTTTTTGGCAGCTCATATTTGCGCACGATTTTCGCATCGAGTGGGTGTTACCTTTTTTACCGAAGCTACAGTTTCGCAATCACGCGGAGGCGCTCACGTCAATTTTACTGAGGCTTAAACAAGAGAAGTAAGTAACAAGAAGCAATTACAGATTATTCTAAAAGTTTATAAAAATAATTTCATGAATGATTTTTGTATTATTACAGACCAACTCTGGATCTTTTACGACAACTACTTGCCCGACAGAACGTCGCTGGTGATATGTTTGTCGTAAGCGCGTTACGACACTGGTGTTGCGATTACGAAGAAAAGCTCGGTGAGTTGCTCGCGACGTTACTCAGCACTCGATATCCCGCTACCAGTCCGAATAAACGGAAACGTTCCGGAGGCAAGCAAAATCAACAACAGGCCGGTCCACCCACTGGCGAACAAGTTCTAGGCCACTTGGATCAGCTGCGCCAAAACTGTACTTCTTCGGAGGAACTACAGTTGTATCATTTTGAAGGGATGCAAAGAGCATTACAGCAGGCACAAGCCGCGAGCAGCGACTCGTTGAGAAAGAGCTACGGTGATCTTTTCGCGCTCGCTGAAGTAAATGAGGAGAACGAACTACCGCCACCAGCGAGTAGCTCCGCGAGAAAACATACTACAGCATCCTCGGGAGGGGGCGCAACCGGTGGTAAGGGCGGTCATAGAAAAACGGGTGCTAACACAAGAGAAAGATCCAACTTGAAAAGACCTCTACCACGGTATCATATTGATAGTACTTCTAGCAGTGAAGTAAGTTCTTTAAAATTATTGTTTGTTTCTATATTTTTATATCTATAACACATACAAGATTCTTAAAAAATCTCAAAAATACATTGAAATAATATATTCAGAGAGAGACTCTTTGAAATACTTACATATCACACAATAATAGTAAGTAAATAATTGAGATAATGTTTCTTGTAAATAACAGGAGGAAGAGATCGTAAATCCAAAGCAAGGAAAGAAAAGGAAAAAGATCAATCCAGTAGGCTCGGACAGCGACTGACCACCCAGTGTCTTCACATGTCACATGGACCATGTGCGGAAAACTAAATTAGCCTTAAGGATAGTAAGATAATATGATACACATAAATAGATATGTCTCTAACGCGATTTGTAAATATAATGTACGTTAAGAACGAACGCGGAAAGAGGTGTACATGTATATTGAGAAAATAATGTTTCGTGAATATTGTTCGGAGCAACGGAAAAATTGCCAGATTGTTATTGTTAAATTTTGTTATAAACAAAAAGAAGCAGAAATTGACGTAAAGAAATTACTTGATCGTATCGTTGTAAATACAAACCTCTCGTTCCGCGTTTTTACATGTGAATACTGGTTATTGCTTTTTCCGGTAAACATGACAGATACAAGTTGATCAATACGGTACGTCAATTAATATTATCCTATTTTTCTGTTTTTCTCACCTCGAAATAATCGCGGTCAACGGGCTACCGTGCGCGCGCATCTGTCAAACAAAGTTACCAAAAAGCAAAAGCTAGTCAAGTATCTTGAAATCATTTAACGATAACTTTCTTCGCGAGTATGAAAGTGGGAAGCAAAACCAACATTGTAAGGAGTACGGCAATGTACAGTTATAATATATCTTTTTGCACTTTACAATTTTTTTTCTTTTTAATAAAGTAACGAGAATTTGATTACTGTTTAAGAAAAAAAAACGCATTTTTCCTTTCTTTATGAAGCTCCGCCGCGATTAGACATCCATTGCCATAACTCTAAATGTAATTCGTATCGATTGTTATCTTTTTTTTTTTTTTTTTTTTTTTTTTTTTTTTTCTGACAAAAAAAATTATAAAACTTACAGCTTTACAGACTTTTACCGGTCTCGTAAGACTCGTAAGAACTTACAACTGAAATTGCAATTCTTGTTTTTGTTATTGCCTCTTATATTGGTGCAGGATTGCAGTTTACGTAAAAACTCAGATTCTTACGTTTGCCTGATAAGCAACACTTTTATAATTTTACGATTTGTTCATTCGCTTAAGAATTGCAGCATTTTACTCCACAAACACTATATGTCACTACCATTCCGGTGAGAGCGTTATAGTTTTATAACCGAACAAATGTATTCGGTTTCAATTTGCGCGCTTAGTAAGCACTATCATCTCTGTTTGAGAGTCGACGCGTAGAAATACGTTTTAAAATATTCTGCGTAACGGAAGGCTGTTAGCATTGAAATAATTAGATAAATAATTTAAAAAATAAATTCTTTTTTTTTTTTGTTATTAGAGTTTTAACAAAACGATTTGTTGCGATTGTAAATTGTGACATATGACTTATATATTGTACATTTTTTGTACATTATTTTTTACATTTCATGTATTTGTAGAGTACGTAGGTATGTAAGGTTTAAATTAATTCGGAGAAATTATCGTGGGCATGATACAAATCTTATTATTGTACAAGTATGTTTGATCTTTAAAAGCATTCAGATTTTCCATGATATGATTGATTGTTCATTGTTTTTTATTTCATTATCACACACACTACATGAGCGACATCGTGTGGTCTCTCGAGAATTTCGAACCGCACGCGCGAGATATATACCTTCTAAGAGTAGAAGAAAGAAAGGAAAATGTTCTTAAGAATTTGTAAAAGAAAAAGCAACAACGGTTGCGGAGTATCACCATTCACTTGTAATGTACATTTCCTGTAAAATTGGTTAATCTAAATGTAGGCTACGTTATGTATTTTCTAGATTATATGTGTATATATACGTGTGTGTATGAGATGGAACGCGCGCGATGAGAGAATATGGTGGTTGCGTGAATGCGTGTTATTATTTAGTACGTAGTATACGATGAGGCGCGAAATTGCGAGATATTTTACGTTTTTACGAAACTCTATTCTCAGCATCTCCTCCATGCCTCCTTTCTCGCTCCCTTGATTTTATCTTGACGTTGCAAGCGCGAAAACACGTCAATAACTGGATAACATAAATGTGCATACGTTTGTCAGAACACTCTTTGTATATCAAAGATTGTTCCGTACAATATCCGTTTGTAATGACTCGTGAACGATAAAAAAAAAAAGAAAAAAAAACGTTAAAAGTTTTTCTACCTGTAAATAAAAAGCAATGGCGGTACATCAGAGAAACATTTTCAAAAAGACAAGATATGATTTAGCGAGAGAAAGAGAGAGAGCGAAAGTTTAGTGCATGCAAGAGGCAACGAGAGCAAAAAAAAAAGGGTAATAAGACAGGAAAGCAAATCTGTAAACATTAATTAATGTTTTTAACGATCTTGTACACATGGAAGAAACATGTAAATACATGGATAGATTATTATCACATAACGCGAGCATAAACATTTAATGTTTTTAACGATCTTGTACACATGGATTACATAAATGAAATGTAAATACATCGAAAATTACTGGAAGCAAACTTGTGATATCCCGTACTTACTTTTTTCTTCTTCTCTCGAGAGTCTCCTTCTTCCTTCCGCGATAGATGAATGTTACGATGATAATCTCGCAGATTCGATACTAGCGACAAATTGTCTCGCTGAAACGACAACTAAGCATATGTACATGTGTACGTTCGTGTGCGTGCCAACTGATAAACAACTGTCTCTGTCTTTATCTCCAGATCTTTTACGACGACTGTAATCGCGTTATTCGCGTGCGATGTAATGCTTGTTTCATCGGTCAAAAAAAAAAAAAAAAAAACAATTGACGGTTATCTATAGGTTGACTGGATGAATAACATTTCGTCCACCGACTCATTGAGTATAATTGCTGTTTGCATTGTACATCCTCTAATGTACGAGTCACTCAATTGTCATGCAAGTTTCGACACGTAACAGAATGTTTCACAAGAAAGCGCGTAAGATTCATTAAAAAAAAAACAAAAAAAAAAACAAAAACAAAAAAAAAAAAAAAAAAAAAAAAAAAAAAAAAAATTTATTTTCTTTTGTCACACACACACATGTAAATCTTCATCACATACCGAGAGAGATTCGGGAAAATCCAACTTTGATGCGAGACAATAAAGAAAAATCATGACGTAAATTGTGTGTTGTTGTCACTAATTATTATTATTGCTAAAAATGCAGCGGCGGGGAATGTGATGTGGAATTAGATCCATATTTTATTTTCTCGAGAAATTTGCGGATACGTCATTATTAATTACATGACATATCTTTTCTTACATATATAATAATGCATTAAACAAATTTGTTTTTTGTCCGTTTGCCATATATCCGTCAGCGAGACGAGAATTGCGAGAGTACAATTTAAACGTTACCAAGCATAAATGAAACATAGTTGCTTGCTTTTCTCGGAAATAAGAGAGTCTCAGTTTCAAAATATATCTTACATCGGGGACACAGAATTATAAAAGGACCGTGTAATTTCACAAATTTATTCACTTCGTTGATTGCATTTAATTATAATTCGCACTCGTCTGTCTGTCGACAAATTTCAAATCGGCTAATTGGTGTGTGCGAAGATCAATCAAAAGCAGAGAAATTCTGAAATCTGTTTTTTTCCTTGTTACACTTTACATGATTGGCTAATTATTCATCGACTAATCAAATATATACTTCGACGAGATTGTAAATCCGTAATTTTGTGCAACGCGAGTGTTGATGTGTGTTAAAAGACGTCCCGTTCTTATACATTGAAAAATCGACATTTAACCAATATTAGGAATGACGAAATATTCATACACGCCTCTACATTGATCTCCGCGCGTTATGTGTCGTTTTAATTAAAGTAGAGAAATAGTTTTGTTTCGATTGTGCACGGGGTTGTACTTTACATTAGGTATATTTAAAGAGTCCGAGTCTGCCGTTAAAAACGGCGACGTTATTATTAATCATTAATCACAATCGTCGAATATGTACAAGGATTCTGTACAGGGATTCGTATGTCATCATTCGTCGTCCCATGCGTATATGTACTGTATCACGTAGAAATTATTATTACACATATCGTTTTATTCACGATACGCACGCACGCACACACACACGCACACACACATCACATACCACGCGCAAAAGTATCATATTTATTTATAAACTAATTTATGCCGTGAACTATCCCGAACAGCGGCAGTAGCTTGACATTGATACTGACACCGACAGGATCAGAAGACGGTCCGAGATATACCGTCGTCTCGCATCGCACGATGATGGGCACATATTGTTGGGCACCCGATGTGTAGCGCACGACACCTTTTGTTTCATCGTAATCAGATATCGTCAAACGGAATACGAAAATCTAACGATCTTCACAACGAACAGCGCACGAACAGCGAATGCGAACATTTGATTAGTCAACTGGCCGAATAGATCAATGCGATTGGAATTCAATTCTCCGCGTTTGTTCGTTATTCGCTCGCTCAGTGTACACGGCACCCAGCTTAATACTGATTGTTCATAGCGAATTTGTCTTCTTTTTTGTTATGTTCTCCTAACGATACAAAACCTGAAACTAACACAACCGCAAGCCCTGAAGCAACATCATGAGACGGTGTACATTTTATATATTTCTAAACTGTAATTTAGAGAAAACACATTTTTCTGTATTTTTTCGTATTTTTCCGTCCGTTTGTGCTAAAAAGCGCGGTGCAACTTTCGCAGATCGGCGAGACTTAAATCCTGACCTCGATATATCGGCCGTCCGCTTTAGGCGCGTTAATAATTCTACGTAGCTACAAAATCATATATGTCTAACATCACCGTTTGCGAAGGCTCTTCTCGTTTGCTTTTAGTGCGTACGCGAACCGATCCAGTAAACCGTCCCGCTTCAACGCGTTCGCTCGTTGTATACACGCGACAAATAGAAGTCCTGTCTGCGCGTGATCGCACGTTATATGTAATCGTGCGCGAAATCGGAAACACGCACACGCGAAATTAATATACATATCGCTGATCCTCGTTCACACGCTCGCACACACGCGCACACACACACATTCGATTCCTCATTCTTCTAGCGTGATTCCGTTACATACAGAGCCGACGCAGTTTTGCACTTTAGTACGCTGACTCTGGCGTTCGTTCCTATTGTCTTTTTTGCTTTTCTCGCTTCTTAATTTCTTTTTTTTTTAACCGTCATCAGTCGAGTCGGGGAACAGTACTGGCTCGAAATTATTATGTTTTTATGACGCGTACAGAATTCACTCTATGTGTTCGGAAGTATGTGTATTCATTATTACATACTTTTGTAATAAAAAACTAATTTCCAGGTTTTAATTGGCCTTTCTCTCTCGATATTTGATAGAGTTAAGTAAAATTAAGTTTTTACATATTTTATAAACATACACACACCTAATTTTATATATAAAAAATACTAAATATTTTATTACACATTATATTTTAATATTATATTATGTATATAAATTAATAAATTTATTTTTTACTCAAGCTGAGCTCGAGTCTGTCTAGAAGTTAAAAAAATCAACGAACCAAGAAAAATGATTAATTTTAATATAAAAATTAAAATAAATCGCACTGAATCAAAAAGCAGTTATTCGTGTATTAAAATGTAGATAAATAAAATTCATTAAAAAACAATGATAAACGCGGTAGGCGTGAACGTCACAACCGGCGCCTTCAAAGGTGCAAAGCTGCGCTGATTCTGCGTTACAATATAGATTCGCGTACGTGAAATATGTACACAGTTATGAATCGCGCAGTCTAAGGTCCTAAGGCTGCCGAGAGTCCCGATTTCGGGAACTTCTCACGTATCTCTTCTTTGAAAGAAGAGCACACAAAAGTTTGTGATCTTAACGTTACCAAGAAGGGGGAGGGAAGGCAAGTCTCTCTTTTTATTGGAAATAGGCTTAGTAAATCACTTCGTATACACTGGCCTTCTTATCACCGGATCCAGTCACGATGTACCTATCATCCGCGGAAATGTCGCAACTCAGCACTGACGACGACTCCTTAGACTGTAAATTTCGACACAATTCGCAAAATACTTTTGCATACAGCAGCTGAACGCCGCTTTTTAAATTAATCACATACAATAAACTTGATGTGTGATTTCTATATTTTGAAAAAATATAGAAAAAAAAATCTAACTTTTCGTGTTTGAATACTTGCCTGAAATATTGAAGCACCGTACGGCGTGCGCCACGCGTTCAGTAAGTTATCTTTGCCAGTGGAAACAAACCATTTGCCGCATGAGGCAAAACGCAGCGACAGCACGCAGGAGTCGTGCAGATGCAACTGGTACTTGTCAGACTTAGTTGCGTGAAGCACTTCCACATTCGAGTTTTCCATTCCAACGGCCAGCCACTCGCCAGTAGGACAATAACCGAGAGAGAATATTTGCGAAGTGAAGTCGTGCTGCTGAAGCTGCCTGCCTTCGCGAAGATCCCAGGAGCGCACGGTATTATCCAGACCGCCGGTCCACAACTTGGACCCGTCGGCAGAGATATCGATACAAGACGCGCCGTCTGTGTGACCTTGGAACTGCCTCACCAATGTCTGATTTTGCAAATCCCACACAGCGATGTTTCCATCGCTGCAACAGCTGAAACAGACTTTCGAATCTGGCGAGATTGCGAGCGCGTAACAAGCGGGCGCTGACGAGGTCAACTCCGCCTTGATCCTGGGTGTTGGACTGGCCAAGTCCCAAATGCTCAATTGACTGGCCTCTCCGCCGACTATAAGAGTCCTACCGTCAGGTAACAGTTTGACAGATCTGAAACACCCGTTCAAAAACCCGTTATTTTGTCAAATTTATTTTTTTAAATAAAAAAATAAATATACATTAGAAAAAAATCACTTAACACCGATAATATAGAAAAAAAAACCCAACCTCTCGAGAAAAATTGTTTCTGAAAGACTTATGTAAATAACGGGGGCGTCTCGCACATGTCTCGGCAACGTACAACAACGCTCCGCTCACCTAATGTAATTGTCACGTTGCAAGCAATCTAGCTGCGAAACCGGTTTTACGCTGGTAGTGCCGATGCTCTGGCTGATATCCCAAACCTTGACGCATCCCTTGCCGCCGGTATAAACGTACTTGGTCGGATTCGAGATCGTAACGGCACACACCACTTCGCCGTGGGTCAGAGAATTAAGCTGGCGCGCGTGACGCGGTATGCCCGGTCCTATTAGAGCATCCATGGGGAATGGTACGGGTTGCAGTTGGCCCTCGCCGTTCATGTGATAGGAATACGCACTGTGGGACGAACAGATATTAATCGCAAATATTAATAGAAGTGTTCAATGCGCTCACAGCACCAATAGCGATGTACCGAATAGGAGCGGATGCGGATCTGATCTAAAGTCATGTGCCTTGAATTCTGAGGTTTGGGATAAGGAATCTTACGGGATTTTATGTATGTAATAAAAATCATAAAATTACATACGGTTTGCCGCCTGCGATGTTCAGTCCATTACTCGCGGATATTTTCACATGACTATCGAAACCGAGCTGTGAAAAAAAACATGATAATTAAATATGATAAGTAGAGATAAAAATATTGTGATAAGTAGAAATATATCTGTATATGTAAGTATGTATTCGTTCGGTTTGTAACTGCGAAATAAACGACCTTAAATACAAGAGTCATTTATTATATAAATAAGAATAGAGAATAAGTAAGATTTTCGAATTTCGCAAGAAACTTGTTACGCTTTATAATCTTAAGACAACTTCTGCGAGACAACTTCTTTTTTTTTTAATTTTAACACATTACAGCGCAATTTACAAGAGCTACTTTTATAAATCAACAATACTTGAACACATACAAAACGAAAACAGAAGTTTTACTAGTAATCCAGAAGCTATCTTACGATTATTAAGATAATTGCGGTCCAAAATTAATTTATAACCACTCCATGTTTTTATATCGCGCTAATGTTTACCTCCTAATTATGTAAACTAACATTAATTAATTAATGAAAGCGCGGTAAGGTAAAGAGCTAAGGAGTTACGGGGTGAATCACCATAGAGGGCCTCGCGTATGGCAAGTTGCTGTATGGCGAGGGCGACTGCGGCGGCTCATTGCCGCGGGATGGCAAGCCCTGATAACCCTGCGGTGGCGTTTGCTGCGACGATGGCGGATGATAGACCCGCGATGCCAAGGGCCCAGGGATGCCGCCCATAGTTGGCGTACAACTGCGCGAGCCCCTCGCCGCCGCCACAGGTGTACCCGGCTTGTCGACCTGGCAAACGCACCGTGTTTTGCACCCATTTTTTTTTGCAGACGCTCACTTGTGTCGCAAAACGCACCAAATTCGATAACATCAACCGCGAATCTCGATGACCTAATGCCGTCCGATATTCTACTTTTCCTCGCTTTTTCTCTTTTCTGTTCTGATTTTCTATCGCAGCGGTAGAACCGCTACTTGAACTGATCGAATGAACAATGCGCGTTTCTCGCCTTGAATCGACGAGAATTTGGTCCATTGTCGCGCGAGATGTTACGATATCTTTATGTAAGGTCGCCAGATGCGTTTTAGTTACGCAGCATTCGTTACGCAAATTTACGTAAAATTTATTTCGCGTTTTTTCGCTGAATTGTTTTTCTCGAATTCTTTTTTGTCTAATTAAAAATCAATTTTGAAAAAACGAGGAGTTTGAGAAGAACGTCTGGCGCCCTTAGGTACGTTAAACATGTTAGTCTTTGCTAAAGAGAAAAAGATTTCGATATATATATACATAGTATATATATAAAATGAATATATGGGCGACAAAAGTCACGACTGAACCGGGTCGCAGCGCCGAATAAGCTTACTCTCCGCGAGATCTTACATCTTTACTTTTCAGAGACGGTGTACTGCGGGCGGATGAGCTACCGCTGCGCGACGGCGGTCTGTCCTTTACGGATGCCGAGCCCGCGCCGGATGCCGGTCCACCAACATGACCAGGTGCGCCCAACTTCTCTAGGGTGCCGTTCTCACGTGGATCCGAATGCTCCCCGTTTGCGTGCGGCGACGACGCCTCCTTTTTGGAATAGAATCACCATAAGGATTGTTTTTCTCATCAAATGTAATTACCGACTTTATAAGCTTATTGTCGAAGTTAATTACAATTAAAAAAAAATGCAGTAGGCAAAGACTCAGGCTGTTCCTTAAACAAAAAAATAAAAAAAAAAAAAAAGACCTTTAATTGAGCGAAACAACGCAGAGGTGACTACGAGCGGTGACTTTATTAATTTGTTATTCACATTTGTTGTTTTCACAACGAGCTTCATTATTTAATTTAAATTTATTTTAACTCCATGCACAGAGATAAAAATGTAATTAATATAAAGTGTATTTTTTCCAAAAATTAAAACATTTTGAATAAAATTTGTGCAATGTTTTTTTTTTTTTTTTACCTCGTTCGCTACGTCGACAACCAAGTCTTGATCGCTCTTCTCAGCGTCGCTCTCCTGAAAAGTTCGAAACGATATGTAAGACCATGATAACGATGATGCTTCGTCGTGTCGGTGGCAGTCTACCCGAACCGGGCGACTGCTCGGTATATCAACGAGCTTTTGATGCACCTTCGTGCAAGTAGACGAGCAACTCGACCCATATTCACGCGCGCGCGCCCCACTGGTAGATGCGCCCTCAAAGATGCATTATTAATCCAGATACCTCGCACGCTCGTGCAACGCTCCGATTGTGTTCTAAGTTAACAGCGAACTGCTAGAGACAACTAATGAGCTCCGCGATACGATCATCTGTCAAGATTAGAAATTTACCCTTTGGGAATCTTGATGTAAAAAGCAGAACTCCTTCGAGAACAGTTTCAGAACCGATTTGAGTTGTTTAGAAATTTTTGTATCCCCCCCGAAGAAGTTTAAAATATTTCTCTATCTGTGTCAGAGATAAAACTCACTTTTTCACGTTGTAGAATACTTGTCGAAATATTCGCAACGAGATTTCTATAGAATTTTTCCGGAAGAACAACGTATATCCGCGGGGGAAACATTCTCTATCACTCGAAGTCCAATTCGAGACGGGCGCACGAGTAATTAGAAAAAATTGCTTATTAGAATTACCTGTGCGCTTAATTATTTGCGAAACAATTTGCGGCTACTACCTCTTGTGTAACGTTTATCTCGCACACGTCGTCAGTTTATATCTATAACCAGCGCCGTTATTATTTCCGCAATTTTACGTGTATGTACGCTACGTGGTTGGCAGTGTGTGAGTACATATCGCGTACTGTATATACCAGCTAATTTATGTGGCATTTATCTCGTAACACTACTTATCGGTTATCTTTCACTTCGTACAAGCGAAAGCCCCTCCTCTCCCATTCCTCCGTTTCCCCGCCGCCGGCGTTGCGTTTTCTCTCTCGCAGGACGTGGCACGTAACGAGCTCAAAGCAGGGCATGCGATAGTGTGTGGCATTGCCCGCCTAATGACGTAATATCTCGCAACATACATAACGTGCCATCAATGCGCGACGCATCGTATGTGGCTACGTGTGCGCACGTAGGTATGTATGTATGTGCGAAGGTGATGCCCGGGTAAGCGTGTGAGAGAGTGAATACGAACGCGCGAAACCACCTGTGCGCGTCGCGCGCGCGGCGTTTTAAAATAATTCAGCTAAAAAAGGCGAGTAAATTTAAAAAATTTCTCCCGCTAAATAGCGCGCGCCGCCTAACGTGATCTTATCCCCGGCGTCCCAGCGCGCGCATAAATTACATTAGACTGCTTCAACGAGGAAAAAACCGTCCTGTTTAAAGAGAGAGCAAAATTGAAATCTCCCCTAGTGAACTAATTAATAAAATTGAAAATTTAATTAAAGATGTGTGCGTGTGACAAAAATTGAACACAGGTTTACATTTTTATTTCAATTTTGTTAACGCGTGCGTTTTGAGTAAATGAGATAGACAAAGCTTTCTCGGATCATTGAACTGCGAAATGTTTGACGATCGAACTAAAGATGATGCTGTTGTTTATAATTTTGTTGTTTTATTTGATTCGAGATGTGAGAAACTGCGACGCAGAAAGTCGACACTTTTCGAAAAAGAGACAGTCGGACGGGGATAATCGGAAAGAACTTTTTGTCGAGAAATGGCCCGGTAGATATCCGGGAGAGAAGAAACGATCGTCGGCGCGTTAAATGGAGCGCGTGACATTAGCCGGGGCCGAAATCGCAATCTGGCCGCGCGATATATCCTTGGCGCGCAACGCGAGGGGAGGAATGTTGCGAGCTGTTAGGGACACGCAATAAATTTGTGTACGGATGATGAGCCTGGGTAAATAGAGAAGGCAGTGTGGTGGTATTGATTTCAGTGGTATATTACTCGGAGTGGCGAGCGGGAGGAAGGAAAGGGGCGGCGAGGTGGCGCTCGGGAGTGACGGAGAAGCGCGGTCGCGAGTGAGAAAGATCAGGGGAGGTGAAGACCGAAGGGTGACCAAGAAGAGCAGGAGAGAAGACCGAAGGAGACGACGAGGAAGAAGAAGGCTGTCGGGTGGAGGCTGTCTTCCACCCCTTAACCCGCTCGTTCTAGCGTTAAATATGATACAAATGTTATCATCCCTTCTATTCCGTTCTCCTGGTTCCCACCCGACGGCGACGGCACACGAACCACGAGCGAGCCATCCTGACCCCCCTTCCTCCCTCACGGTTTCTCCACCCGTTTCGTCTCACAGCCTCCTCGTCCTTCGCTTCCGTGCCACCCCCAATTCCCTTCCCTCCCTCTCTCTTCCGCCACGTCGCACTGCCGCTTCCTCCGCCGACCTCTTCCCTCGTTTAACCCGGGGATAGCGCGGGGATGACGGTATTAAGGGCAGCTCTATTATTCGACCACCCAACCACTCGACTCTTCGCCTCGAGAATCCTCGAATCCTTTTTTTTTTTTTTGCTCCCTTCGTCCTCTTCCTTCTCCTTCTTCCTTATGATCAACCTCGTGACTCGTTCCTTCTCCCGAGACTCACTTTACCTCGCCCTTCGCGCTCTCCACTCTTCGTGCTTTTCTGTTACGGTCCCTTCGCCCCGGATCTTTTTTCCCTTCTTCCCTCCCTTTCTGTCCCCGCCACTCCTTTTCCACGGTCCCGTATCCTCGTTCCGCGCCAGCCGCCTATCGGGGTCCTCTGTAAACAAACGCACGAGAGCGAAAGAAGAATCGAAGGCTTTTCGTGTTCCCCCGTCGTTCCCTCAACCCGTCGACTCTATTTCTTCCTTCTCTTTCTAGTTCTCCTACTGCTGCTGACTTTCGCAAAGTTAAGCGAGTGGCTACGGATGGGAAAGGCAATGTGTCTGCTCTCGGACAGGAATGGAATTTACTCGACCATACGAGTGCTTTTCTGGCTGTTGCGCGCCCGCATGCGAGATCCCTCGCGCTCGTCAATCGATGATAAATATATGGCGAAGAGCGAGGTATCATTTACATATCGAAATTTAAGCTCTGCTGCCCTTTCACTGCAAAACATCCCCCCGTAAACAAATTCCCATGCAAATCCGATTACTTTTTCAATTTCGCGAAACTGTTTATCGCGCGATAATTTAGAAAGCATACAACTTCGAAAATCGAATTTATCCAAAAAAAAAAAAAAATTTTTTCGTGAAAAAAAAAAAAACGATACGTGGTACTTCATTTAAACGCTTCACAAAATTCCAGAAGAATAATTAGATTCTAGTTTTGTTTTTCTCTTTAGATAGTTTTCGATGTTAAAAACAATGTGTCGTAAAATATTCTGCATATTCTTTCGGTTCGAGGCGACGAGGCGTCAGTAAACATTGTCGCGTAACTTTTTGCGGGGGCGAGACCGCTTTTGTATTTTAAAGCGAGCACGCGGTGGAAACGTATTAAAGCGATTATGTCGCACGCGAAGAGTATACATGAAGGAATGAGAAAACGAAGAGTTCCACTCACGACGACGTCAAAACTTGCCTTGTCGCTAACATAGCGGTAGGTCAGAAACGTCTGGTATAAAGACGAGAAATAAAAAACTAAAAAAAAAGAAGAAAGAGAACTGTAATGTATTTTTCCTCACTTTTCTCTCTCTCTCTTACACTACACACACACAATATCGGACGATGTTTTAAAAATATTAAAGTTGAGCAATATTAGAGGTGATGATTTTATCGTCGAGGAAAGCTGACATCGAACTAGCTGGGAATCAGCGACGGACTCCGGCACGTACATCTCTTCACCGGAGCAACAGTAATCTCGGGACTTCGGACTTTAGAACTCGGGTATCCGTCTCACAGAGAGTCCGTTTTCAGGAGAATACCCGGAGCTTTGCTGAATACGCTCCTTAATGCGTCCTTAATGCGAGACTTGTACGTGGGTCCGGAAATTGACGCGTTTCGAGATTGCGACTTTGGGGAGGGTGATATTTTTCTTGTTTTCCCGCCCATCGTTTTTTCTCCCCTCGCGTCGCTCAGCGACGACGAGCGGCGAAAACATATTAAAGCGTTTTTCCAACGCGCGGAAAGGCGCGAGTAACGCGAGTGGAAGGGTCACCCGAGGATGCAAAGAAGAGCGACGAGAGTCGCGGGTGAAGAAACGGAAGGAAAGGGTAGCAGTCAGTTGACGGAGTGAACGGGGTCGGCGGGAAAGAAGAGGTTTAGCTCCGGGAAAAATGGTCGCAGGACGGAGGAGAAAATAAAGGGGAAACGGTTCGTATGAAAATGTAATTAGGGGAAGCGTGGAAAAGCTCAGCTCATTGCGGCCTCTCCACCCTTTTATTCCGCCACCTTCTCTCGCTTTCTCCGTTTCCCACTTTCCCATTGCATTTCCGCCTTTCCATCTCCTCCGACGCCTCCTCCTCTTTTCTCTCACTTTCGCACGATTCCCCGTTGCCACCAATTATGATTCATTAATCGCGGTACGCGCGTCGATGGCAACATTTATCGACTCGCGAGAGTTTCACGATACAAGCAACGCGATGTTGATCCGCTAGCGCGAGAATTGATGGATGTGCGGTTTTTTTTTTTTTTTTTTTTTTTTTTTTTTTTTTTTTTTTTTTTTTCCAGTAATTATCAAGATCAACTGATCACTTACATTAAATAGCATAAAAATTCAGTCAAGCTCAGA
This sequence comes from Pseudomyrmex cubaensis, assembly GCA_014825685.1. Classification (NCBI taxonomy): domain Eukaryota; kingdom Metazoa; phylum Arthropoda; class Insecta; order Hymenoptera; family Formicidae; genus Pseudomyrmex; species Pseudomyrmex cubaensis. The sequence goes on from QVOA01023204.1 coordinate 26,525, forward strand.
CGTACACTTCGAACAGATAAAAAATATTTGTTAAAAATTATTTTAATATAGCGAACTTTCTCATATTCTTCTGCTTACAGAATTTTTCCTCTTTAATATGTAAAATATAGCAGAATAAAGTGTTTATTTAAAGTTTTATTTACTATATAGAATAAAACACACATATTATATACTAAAGTGAACCACGCGCGCCACCAGAAAGAAATGCCGCACAAAGCAAAATGTCCCATTATAAATACGCTTTTAAACGCTTTTATCTTTCGACATGCAGAACGCGCGGCACATACTGCCGTTGTAACAAGTTCAAATATCCTTAACGCGGCATAACACCGGATAGCCAGAGGCGAGCGTTCGATTAGAGAGAATTTCGAGACGTCGCGTCGCGCCTCGACGTCTCGCCACCGGCAACTTGATGTCTATCGTCGTCGCATCGCGCGACGTTTTACGTCCCACAAAGATCGCTCGGCAGTAACACTCGTCCCGTCTCTTCGTCAATTTTGCGGTCAGAAACGCATACGTCTTTCCGCCGAGCTCTTTCCTTTTTCTATTTTCGGGTTTCTTATTTTAGGATCGCGGTTCGCATCTTCCACATCGTCGATATTTTTGTTTTTACAGTCCATAAATGTTTTTCGGCGTTGCCGTTGAATGCGAAAATTAAATTCGAAAGTGGCTAATAGCTTTACACCACGAGAACAAAGAGTGACACGAGGAGAGAAAGAGAAAGAACAGACAGCGATAGCGAGAAGAAAAATAAATAAAAGGAAAACGAGCAAGAAGAAAAAAGAGACATATATATAGAATTCGTAAGAGGGTGTGAGAAGAAAGAAAAAGGAGAAGGAGGAAGAAGAAGAGGGAAGACCTTCTGCTCGGCGAGAGGATTTCAACAGGCTCGTGCATGTCGTTTTTCTACGGCGTGGAAATTTACGGGCTCCTTAAGCTCCTTCCGCGCCGAAAGCACATTTGCTTCTGACATCCACAACACAGACCCTCCTCTTCCCTCCGCTCTTACCGCCAGCCCGCTCCTCGTCCGCCCCTCGCGTTTTGGGAGCATGTATGGGGCGTTGGCGTTTCGCTAAAAGCGCCCCGTGTCTCTTGCGATGAGAGTCGTTTTCACGACACGACGCGCAAGTCGGCCGCAGATATCGCGGCGTGTTGCATCTCGCAATTTAACTTTTGTTATATATTCTAAATATTGCATTTTACTCAGTTATTGTGTTACATGAAATTTTCAATATTTTCATCTCGGAACGTTGCGACGATACATCTTGGAATAAAAAAGCTGCGATCTCATATTTGCCTTAGCTTGAAGACGAAAAACCGAATATCGACGTTCTCTTTGACGCGTCACCGAGTTGCGTGACGTAAACTATCATTTCTACGATCAGTCTCGTGCCAAGATATCGGTACGTTTGTCCAATAATTACTTTACGTGCGGCGCCGCGTGAAAGGGAGCCGCGGGGAGGGACTCTCGCCACCTCGACTCGTATGACAAAAACGAATTACAGCCGGTTCGCGCAACAAAGCGCGCGATGCGATCGTTCGAGTGGTGCTTGCGCGACCAACAAGCAACGAAATATTCGCGTCTCCGCTGTGCCCGCGGCTCGCCGAGTAGTCGTCGTAAATCCACTTGTTGTTATGCCAAGCAGCGCGCGAACGCGCGGCACCGAGAGCGCGCGATATTAAACCTCCTATTAAACGTTCAATCAGCGCGTCCTTATTGCCCGCTTCGCTTTGAACAGTATTCATAATTACCTCCGGCGAGCGAGAGAAAGAGGAGGAGGAGGAGGAGGAGAAGGAAAAGGAGGAAAGGGAGGTGAAGAAGAATGCCAATGATAACTCGATCCTCGTCGTCAAACGATTGCACCTACAAAGAGTCACAGCGACGACGTTCCCTTTTCGTTCTCTTGACGCGACACCCTCGGCAAAGGCTCTGGCCCGAAGGTGGTCCGAGTGTGTCCCGGGCGTTATAAAGAGCGGAAGAAGCGTTCTCGAAAGGTGTAAAACGCGCACGCATGCACAAAGAGAGGAAGCATCGCCAGGGGAGAAGGTGGTGATCGACGACGCGAAAGAGAGAGCAAGTTCGGAGAAAGAAAAGAGAGGAGCGTTTGCTCCCTTGCTCGCGATGGGTCTCGCAAAAGTGAGAAGAGGCGCGGGAGGCGTCAGCTCGAGATACGCGGACCCGTCATACAATAAATACGATATTTGCACTCCCTCGCTTCACCCGAGCCCACCCCAACTCTATCCATCCATCCATCCATCCATCCAGTGGTGCAGGTGAAGCGCGCGGAGAGAAATATATATATATATATGTGTGTGTGTATATACATATCTTTCTCCCGATGCACAACCAGGCTTCGGCTCTGACGTAGGGCGCGAGCGATGGGAAGAGAGACGAGATACGGTGTGAGGGCGGGAGAGAGCAGGTCGCGAGAGGAGCGGGAGTGAAGGTGCCTCGGATGGGTGGTGAAAGCGTTGGTCGGTCGCGGCGAAGGGACGCGAAGCTCTGGCGCGAAGCGAAACAGCGTGGCGTGGTGTGGTGTGGCGCGGTGTACGGCTGCCGCTGCTGTTGCCGGCGGTGGGCGTACGGGGGGAGGGGGAGGGGTCGGCGATGGTATAGATTTTTATGTCTGCGAGAAATACAAAATGATGGATATAAACCTCCTCGCCTCGTCGCCGCGCGCTCTCTTTCTTTCTCCCTTTCTCGCTCTATCTAACCATCTATCTGTTTCCCGTCTCTCTTTTTCTCGCCCTCTCTCCCTTTCCCTCTCTCGCCGCTCTATTCCGTCTCTTCGCCCGTTCTCCACACACTCGCCGAGGGTAGTACACGGAGTAGTAACACTCGTGTACACAACCGCGCGCGACCATACGCGTCCGTGCGCGAGATACACACGTACACGCGCGTTTCACACGAACGACGCGAGCCGACCGTACAACCTCACCTCGCTTACAGAAGAGGTAGAGGAGGACGAAGAGGCAGGAGGGTGAGGGTGAAGCTGGTGGATGGGGGTCTCTTTCCGCCCGGCGCTCACGTTTCCCCACACTCCCGCGGCCACCCCCCGCGCCATGCCCCCGAGAGCAGCCGCGAACCTAACCTAGCTCCCTCTTTTCCCCGCCGCCACCGACCCCCTTCGGCTGTACATCGAGCCACCCCCGCGTCCCGATGCCCCGCGGAAGCTCAGAGCGAATGTTTTGTCATCATACCACCCTGCACGCCACCCCAACTCCCCGAGCAACCGCCTCGGCCTCCTATAGCACCCCTCTGCCCGTACTCCCTCCCCCCTTTCCGTTTCTCCGTACCCCTCCGCCCCCTTCCTCTGCCCCAAGGCGCCGCGGCAGATACACTCGCAACCACGTACACACCTCGAATTTCCGCTTTAGGTATCCCAAGTGCTCCTCGTGCACGTGTACGTATGCGTTTCGTCGTCAACGTCGAGTGGGCCTCGTTTTGACGTGTGCGCGTGTGTACGGATGTGTGTGCGTTTGTATGTGCGCGTGCGTGCGTGCGCGTGTGACGAATGCGGGAAGGCGCCAAAGCGCACCAGCGCGTGCACAAAAGTGCGCGATTGCGAGCGCACGTCAATTCGCAGGCGTTTCTTTGACTTCTGCCACGGTTGTTTTTCCGGTGTTACGGTCACAGTTCGCATTGATACGCGGGCTGAGTGCGAACAAACGCGTGTTAATAATTTTCGAATAATTATCGCAATTTGCACTCGCCCTTTTCGTCAAGCGTCACATATGTGTCATACATCGCGGAACTCGTGCAACAGATTGTTAAGATTCTTCTACTTTATTTTTGCGTCCGCGTTTTATTCGAGAAATGTGTAATGTTGTAACCAGAAAGAATTCTTGTCATAAAAATAGTAAAATATAATATAATAATTAAGCGTAAAAAAAAAAGATAATTCTTGATGTGGTAACTGCTGTCTTGCTTTCTTTTATTTCTCGAGACGCGTGTTGCAATTCCCGTGACTTTTATTTTACATTTATATAATAGAGACGGCAGAAAATTTTTATACACGTTACGTTAAAAAAAAATATACAATTCATCGGAGAGATAAACATATGTATTTGCCATCGTTAATCTTATTTTACACTTTGGCGTGCGCGTTATTTCGTGGAGCACAGTTCATAAAAACGCTGCGGGAGCATCCGCGTCGACCGCTTTTCTTTTCGTCGCCGGGAGCTGCACGAAAAGCGACGGCTGCGCCTTTTTTTATTTCTCAGCGCATTTCTCTTCGCTCGCTACACCGGGAGAGAGAGAAGCGCATCGTCGAAACGAAGCACGACCGAGTCGTGAATCCGATTGCTAGTTTTAAAGCGTTGCACTGCACCGCAACCGATATTGATTGATTGATTACTTAATTAATTCATTATTTCAGCCCGTCGGTTCGGCTTCGCATTGCGCTTTTCATAAACTTTTTTCTTCTTTAATTATACCGGTTAAAAAAAAACCGAAATTCGAGTATATATCTACGAAAATTTTTGAATATAATTTGCAAAATAGACTTAGAAGTAATTTAAAAAAAAAAAAAAACTTTTCGCAAAAACCATATTCGTAACATTATCAAAAACTACTAATATAATAGTTATACCTATTTCTTTTTTCTTTTTTTTTAATTTAACGAATCTACAATAAATTAGCGTTGGGATAAAAACTAAAAACATACGAAAAAAAACCGAAAGATACGTACGCGATATCATCGAATTACGCCGCGTCGTGAAATATAAGAAAATAAAAGGTTCGAAAATCGTAGTTACGCCACTGGGCTGGCCGCTACAACCGGGATCGTAGAGATCTTTATATTTCTGGTGAAGAGAGCTAGTGGAAGCGGCACCGAGGGATGCAGCAAGAAGAGGTGGCGGGCTAGAAGGAGGAAAAAGAGATGGAAGAGAAGGTGGTGAGACCGAGAGAATAAAGGGAAAGACAGTCACACAGTCAGGAATGAGCGAGAAGGACGGTTGTGGCATCTCGTCCTAGGGATGAGGAAGACAGGTCCACCGACGTCTCTCACGAGCGATTGTGAGAGGTCGACAGAGCGTTTTGTAACAAGAACCCGGCCGTCGGAGATATTGACTGTTCCGTGAGCGCTCGCGCCTGAAAAAGTAATAGGGCGCAAAGACGGATATAAAATTTGTTACGCCGACCACCCTAAATTGATGGACCCTTGGAAAGCCCCGTGAGGAAGAGAAAGAGAGAGAGAGACCCGTCCTTTGTAATCGATAACCGAGTTATTTACCACTTAGCGCACGCTGAATGGTGGCCGAGGGGATTGGCCGGCAAGAAACAGCCTGTGGATCGCGAACGGACATGGATGGCTTTCTAACTTTACGGATACCCGCATTCATGAACAATGACAAGACCGTAAAGTTTCTCCGGCGGGGAGAGTTCGGATTTGTTTAACGTAACAATATCAAAATGCGACATGCAAATCGCGTAATACGCTAAAAGCTAAATGAATTTTCAAGAAAGAAAAAAAATGATTCAGAAAAATCTAAATGAATATAATAATCGCATCTTCAAAAAAAGATTCAGGCCGGAAAAAACCGAAGAGTTTTAAGCAGCCGATAAACTGACAAAATGTTGGACACTTACAACCGCCGAGAGCGCGGATTATATCGGGAGCAAGGTACGGCCCGTGAGCGTACGCGGCGCGAATCGGAAATAGCCCGGAAGAATGATGGATGAGGGATTCTCGTGGACGGCGGGATTCTCATTAGTACCGCGACGCGCAACTAGTTAGAAGTCCGGCGGCGTGCTCGAGCGGCGCGGGACGATAATCGACCAAGAAGTGCGCAGCTGGTATCGCTAGTAATACTCTCGGCGCACGTATTATTGTTATCTAATCGACGCTGTTAATACGCGGACGCGGATCGATAGACGCAATTTAGAACGACGCCCGCAATCAGCGAGAAATACTGCGATCTTACGTACGCCAGATGCGGGATCGACTCGATCGCTCGAAGCGACGGTAACGAGCCTTTTCTCTCATTACATGCTAAAATGTCAGTAAGCATTAATTACATTTATGTTATTGCGCGCACCTGTTATAGCTTTTCAAGAAAAAATTTCCGTAAAAAAAAAATATTTCCAACTGAGAATCGAAATCTATCGTTTTAAATCCAAGATTTCCATGGGGTTTAAGAAAAAACTTTTAACAGAGTGTTACAAGAAATTTTACAAGTAAATTACAAAAAAGGACGGTGGGATTTCTTTTGCGAATTATCGCGTAAAATATCAAAGAGATAGTAGTTTTTATCGTCCGCGCGTTCGATAAAGACGGTTGTAAGCGCGCGTAGAACAACGGCAAATCGCAACGACGATCTTTTCAATTTCCAACAGAAGGCGCAGCCCTCTCGGTGAGTTGACAGGTGGAACAGGTGAAGGGCGGAGCGTCGGTGCGCGGGGAGGTCGGATTGCACCGGGAAAAAAACCCCGTGCTCGCGAAGTAATCGAAAAATACAGGAGCGGATCCATCAGGAAGTCCCGATTTTTTTTAATATTATATCGGCGTTGCTGTGCTCGCAAAGAGCGAGCGAGTGAGTTATATTATATACATGTACGGTCAGAACAGAAAGAGACAGATAAAAAAAAGGAAAAAAGAGAGAAACAGAGAGGGGAAAAAAGGATGGTGATACGTATAAGAGCGTGGCCGGACGAGCGGGGAGGAGGGAAAAAGAGGGAGGATGAGAGAGTTAGGGGTGCGAATACAAAAACGAAAGAGGAAACGAAGCGACGCAACAGAAGAAGAAGTGCGAGATAGAAAGAGAAAGAGTACGCGGGAACAACGTACCGACGACTGACCAACGGGGTTGGACAGTGACGAGCGGGTAGGTAGGACCCACAAAATAAACTGAAACCACCCCGCGCTTGCAGGCCCGCCGCTATCCCTCGTGCTCTCATTCTAGCTGCCGTCACCTCCGCCTCCGTGCCACCTCCACCCGTTCTCCCGCGATAACCCCCTTCGTGGTCCCCCTCGGTACCAAGCCAACCTCCCTCCTCCCCTCTCTACGCTCGCTTCGTCGACCACCTCCGCGGGTGCCTCTCTACCTCGGCCAAATAAATTACACCGCCTCGTGACGCGAAAAAATCCAACGAGTTGCCAGAGAGTGAGTGAGTGGACGAGGCAAGAGGAGAAAGACGAAGTGGAAGGAGGAGGACGAACGAGCGCTTGGTACGGGGGAGGAGGGGGAGAGGCAAAAGGGGATGCGCGCGGGAACAGGAGCGAGAGGGAAGAGGATAAATCCGAGAAAGAGAACGGTCTCTCGCGTACGCGTGGGGGAGGTGCAGAGAGAGGGTGGATAAAGGCCAGCACGCGGGGCGGAAATAAAGAGAGAACGAAAAAAGTGGAAGAGGTTGGAGGTGGAGGTTGGGTACCGTGGTCCGCTTTAATTGGTTCGACGTGGTCAGATGAAAAATTCAACCACCCACCCATCCCAACCCGTCCCCGAGCTCTCCTCCTGCTCCTCCAACTCCACCTCTTGCGCTCTCTAGCTATCTTTTTCGCTTTCTCGCTATCCGTATCCGTCCACCCTTTCCCGCCGCCCGGATTCCCACCAGATGAATCCGCCGCACATCTACGCGCATCCCGATGTCAGCACGTTTCTACGGGGAACCAGGGCGAGGAGACAAAGTTAAACCGCCGTCTTCGTAAACACCTAGCATCGATTCCGCCCCGCATCTAGCGACTCCCATTCATTAGCGCGTCTAATGCCGCGCGAATTCCGATTAATCCCGTTAAACCCGGAAACTTGTACATTTAATGTTACGGTAAATAAAAGGCAACTTCCTTCGAATAAAAATAAACATTTTCAATTTTAAACTCGGAAATCTCGCTTTCGCGTAAAATATCGCAACAACAAACAAACTGAAAGAAGATTCAAATTTACCAATTCTGAAAAGAACAATCAGTAAATATTTGCGAAAATTTTTTGCGATTGCTCCATAATAAAAACCAATTTCGATTGAGGACGATTAATTAACTTAACATTCTAATATTCAGCTCGCACAATACGTCACTCTTTTGTGACGTATAAAAATTTTGTAATTTCGCCGTTTAACACGTTTGAAATTTTCCATCTTCAATTTCATTCCGGCCGGTATGAAAAATGCACTTAGCCATCACGCTTTTGAAACATTATTTCACTACGAGCGTTACGTTCCGTCGCATCACCGAGAGACCGCCGCAGGCGTGCGAGGTAGATCCCGGGATTTTATCAGGAATCTTTCTCGCCTGTTCTCCCTCTGTAATAGCGGCATAGCGAAAACGCTGGGATGACGATTAGGGGGGAGGAATGGGAGCACAATCAGACACTCAGACACAATCAAACGTCCCTCTTCGCGTTTGCGTGGTAAAAGTAGTTACATGCGAAAAACTGGATCACCACCCCCCTCGGGTTGAAGTAGTTGCCATAAAAGTTGAATTATTCGGTAATATATTTGCGAGAATAATGTATTATGTACCGTCTCTTATTAACGTCACCATTATATAAATAATAAATAAATAAACAAGACTTTTTTAAATTGGAGCTTTAAACTAAATTAGAAAGGTGAATCAACATAAGAGGCATCGCTTTCTCCTGGGAGGACCGAAAAGTTTTTTGTCTTTATTTCAATACGATCAATCACCTATTTAAGTCGAGCTACTGGGATATTTCCTCGGTAATCAGAGACATTAAGAGTTTTTGGTTTACAGTAGGGAAGGGTGTTTTCCCCTACGACGTTTCGTTCGTGGTGTTAGACGAAATGAACCCCGTTTTCTCGCGATATCATGTGGGGAGCGGCGGCAGCTTTCGTCGCGACGGAAACAGAGCGTACGGTTGCTCCTTTGATTAATGCTTTCTCGGGGATGAAGCGACAGGAGTTAGGGGAGACAGTGCCGCTAGTGGTGGTGTACTCAGCTACGACTAATCCTCTCTTGGTGCGCGAGTGTGCAGATATATACGAGGGCTTGACGTTGGTCCTAAGAACCCGAGCGTGGACACGAGCGAGAACTCATTTCCGGATGCGACAATCTCCCTCTCTTTCTCTCCCCCCGTCTTCGTCGCTCTCGTGAATTACACACGACCGGACGCGACGTCGCGTTCTCGGTCAGGCCACTCGGCACCCGGGACACGCGTCGGCGACAGCGGCGGATTTCTCAATAAGTACACGAGACACGCGTTTTAAGCCCCACGGTTCTGAGGATTTCAAAGGAAAAACAAATTATTGAGAAAACAAGTAGAAGATAAAATTAATCACTAGAAAAGATGTTACAAGTATGAAAAGTAAAAAAAAAAAAAACAAAAAAACAAAAAAAACCAAAAAAAAACCAAACTAGTTTCTAAGTTTCAATAAAACTTCGTGGATAAGTACGTTCTTCTTATTATAATTACAAATGTGAGAAGCATGAATAAAATTTCCTGGATTCATTACAACGAAGCGACGAAGAAAAAGTAAATGACATTGTAAAATCGCCTTTCATCTGCCATGGCTTCCGCGCGGCTGCGAGGAAATGCAGTTGATGACCGGAGTCTGGCAGGCGCTTCAACTTCAAACAAACTTCCGGCACTCTTGGGGCCGAAGGGATTGTCCGTGTAAACGACGCGTTGTTAGTGCGTCGAGAAAGAAGGAAGGATAATGCGGGAGTGCGGTTGAAAAAGGGACGAAACGGGGAAAACTGGTGGGAAGACGGCTCCTTGCTTTCCACCAGCTTCCCACCGGCGACAATTGGCCGCGACAACTACACGCTTCTTCGAGTCAGAAGTAATTTTGCTGAAGTCCGAAGTCATCAGAACACGGCGAATGACCACCGGAAAATACGTTTCTCTCGTATATAGACGAGTAAATAAATAGATGAACAAAATATTTTGTAGTGTTGTCATATTCTTTGTGCGCTATTGTAGATAATTTTTTCAATACTAGTTTACCAAATATTTAAAGCAATTTATACAATTTATTATCTTTTTTTCTAATTTTAAATATAGTTTAGATATATCACTAATATAAATACATTTTTATGAGTATTATAATTCTACTATATTTTATTTTGTGAAAATTTTTCTTAGTTCACAAATATTTCACACAAAAATTATGTAAAAAGAATTACGTAATTCTAGAGAAAAATCTAGAGAAAAAGTAACGCACGAAGTTAGATATCATTAAACTGTTCAACTTTTTCTTCCGCCACTTTTTCCTGTCATCAACCACGAAAGAGATGTATAACTCCCGCCCGTAGGAGAAATGCGTGTGACTCATCGTAATAATAAACAGCCCTCATATTTCTCGGCGTGATTTCGTGATATCTATTAAATATGTAATTGATGCAAATCTGCGGGTGCAAACCCGCGCGAGAAAAGAAAAAAAGGAAAGTATCGGAGTAACCGGCCGATGTGGGAAAACGGCTTTAATCAGCGCGGAAGAAGTGTTGAAAGAAGAAGCCCCTGGAAAAAGACGGGGGTTAAGATAAAGGGAGGTAAAGAGAGGATGAAGCGAGAGAGACGCACGGAAGGGGTAAGGGAGCAGCTGAGAAAAATAATCCAATTTAGTCGCTGCGCGCACAGCGACCCGGCTAACTGTTCGCCTGTTTTCACGGTTTTTAATTATACGCTTTCCTCCTTCTCTTCTTTCTCTCTTTCTCTCTCTTTTTTTTTTTTTTTTTTTTTTTTTTTTTTTTTTTTACTTCGTCGCCGCGATTCTAAACAAAGAAACACTTTCGTGTAACTTCACTCTTCAGATGAACGGTAAGCAAAACAGACGACTTCGCGTCCAACTTCGTAAGAGTCTCCGCAGGTCTACGATTCTTGATCACAGTAAGAGACCAGGTCGGGGCCAGGTCAGGTGCTTTTTTTTTCGCCCTTGCGGCGAACGAGGGTAATCCAATTTTCACGGAAACTTCCGCGACGCATGATTGCATTTGGTTCGCGCGCACGTCGAAACGCTCGCCGAAGAGAAGTCGAGATGGATGGCACGCGAGACTATCTAGAATGCTTTCCATCCCCCTTTCCTCCTGGTTTTTTTTACTGACTTTTTTCTAAAGGTAGATTCGACCTGTTACGTAGAAGTTAGCATCAATGCCGCTATCCTTTTTCGCGCGGCTCAAACTCGGTTCTAACTCGGCCCTTTTATTGCTCTTGCGTTTACTTTCCGCGCCGATATATAACGCGCGTCCTCTTTATTCCATCCCCGCTCTCTCGGCCGCGCGGCCGTTTTATCGGCTTTCAACGTCGCTGCAATTAGCATTTTAATTCTCGGCCGACGCGCGCCGTCCGTCGTAACGCGCTTACTCTTTCCCGCCGCGCCCGGCACTCGCCGGAGTTAAGTGTGCACTGACCAACGAGCAATATTCAATGCAACAGCACGCATCTGTTATCGATGCGTTAAATCGCCTTCCCTCATCTCCTCTCCGATTTCTCATTTCAACGAGGAAAAAACGCTCGATCTTTGTAAAGATGTATAACAGAGAGAGTTTTCTTCACAATTTATATCTTTATCTCTGAATAAAAGATCGATATTCGACTCTAACAAGACGAACTTGCACCTTTTGCGATATTGCCGAGCTTTTGCAAAAATGTAACATTGGTATAGAAATAACAAATGCTATTCGGAGACGATGAACTTTTCAACCGTCGACAAGAAATAACGCGGTTTGAATTTTAGCGATACTGCTTTAATATCGTTGCAGTGAGACGCCATGTCAACTAGGCATCGTGCTAGAGACATGGACGTACGAATATACGGACGTGCAGCACTAGCTGCGTATGAAGACAAAGGAAGTGGTGATAATAGATGAGATCAGCATGCTGACTTTGGTAAATCTCAGTTACTTTTCTCATTTTTTAAGTTATGTTGACCAACGGTCAATTTCGGAAAATTGGCTTGGAGCTTTTAGTTTCTTACAATATCAAAAAGAAGCACTAAAATCAATATCTGCCGAATATCCGCTACTTCTACTAAAGGTAGAGGATAACTTCATCCGCCAGATACAAGCTTTACCAGAAGTGAAGAAATCGATTCTAGCAGGTATCTTTTGGACAAAGTTATCGAGATATTATCTAAAGATAAAGTAAGTGAACATTAGTCAAGGATCACACATCCATTGTAATATTATAAATACATTTGTAACCTCCACGTAGTATCGAACATTTCCGAGTGCTCACGGAAGTAACCGAAATCGGTATGCCTCTCTGTTGCCGCTATTTATACTCTCCTCCATTCATATATTCTCTTCGTCATCATGGCGCCAGAAGCTAGGAGGTCGCACGTTCACGCCCTACTTTCTTTATAACTTTTTTCTCTTCTTTTTCATACAGTTCTTTTATTGTTACAAACTTTAATAGCAATTGAAGAAGTAGGATCGACGTGCACCAAGCATTTTTTTTATAAATCTCACTTTTTCGCAGACATATTTTTGTTTTTTTAATAACAATACAGGAAAACACATCTCGCAACAATCTCATCTTTTATAATAATTTTTTGATCTCCCAAAATGCTAATAATTACTTTACGAATTATCTCTTCCATAACCACAGACACAGAACTTACTTACTGTATTAGAAAGTGTATCTATGGCAAGATCCTGCAGCAAATAATTATTTTGGCCATCTGTTAATTCGACCTTACGAACTTCGTTTTTCGATTGCTCACACCCTTCGTTTTGTTCCTCTAATTTTTCTTTTGTTGTAGATAGACCCGATAGATTCTCCATTGTGAAAATCGTTGGCACAGAATCTACGCACAATCGAAAGTAACAGACAAGCGTCCTCGACGAAAGTCTGCGATCGACTAGTATCCCCTCGCATCAAAACGTTCTAATACGAAGGGTCCGCCCCTCCAGAAAAGACCCGGTATACAGACAAAGAGGATTGATTTGAAGAGACGCGATCGACAAAAAGAAATAAAACGTGGAGTTCTAGAAGAAAGAACGGCTATCACATTATAATTTCAACGGCAATACGAACGTACATAAGATATTATTGTAATCAGATATAAATTTTATTACACGAATGATCGCATTTATTGTAATAAATTTTTTAACATAAATAAATATACAAGGTGTCTGAAAATATGGAACTATATAGAAAAAAAAAAAAGAGAAAAAAAGTTTTGAAGAGAGTAAAGCGCAAACGCGCAATCTCCTAACTTCGCGGCGTCTAATCCGCTAATGCGCCACGCTGACATTCGACGTCTTGCAACGATACTAAAGGAGCTAAATTGTGATAAGAATCGAATCGCAATATTAACGATTGAGAAGTGCATCGTCTCCGAATAGCATTTCCGAGAAACTTGCAATTAATTAGATATATGTGTTGCTCTTAGAAATACATCTCTCAAATCTGATCGAAACCAATTTCCGGATCGAATCTGCCGATCGATCTGCGCGCGTCGCGCGAGACAACCGCAGAACGGACAGTTCTCAGAGTTATGGTACTCACGTGTCCTAGCTTCTCTTCCTTCCGTCTCTTGGGGTCACTCTCGAGGTCGGGCGTGCGGCTGCGAAATTTCTCAGGTGGCGAGACCGAACGATGGCCGAGCCTCTCGTCCGGCAGCGCGATCGGCTTACGATCCTCAGGCGTCTCCGCGGCCGCGCGATGCTGCTGCAGATCGGCAGGTTTTAGCAGCGCTTGCGCCTGTGCCTGGACCGCAGCTGCGGCCGCGGGATGCGGCGGCGGCGCCAAGTGCGGTGGCACACCCGCGGCTGCGGCCGCCGCGGCCGCACCTGCGAAGCCCAGCAGACCGCCCGGCGGAAGACCACCGACCACCGCGCCATGGGGCAGCTGCTGCGCATGGATCTGTTGCTGCGACGTCAAAATAAAAAGTGCTCATAATATACACACAGGAGGTCCCTCTTTTCTTCCACTTTATATTTTTTCATCAAATTTTTACGAAGCAATATTTAACATTTTTTTAAGTAAAAAAATGCGTTTTGTAAATAAAAGAAATGTAGATACTTATTTTGAGAATAAGTATATTTATATATTGTAAATTATATATATTTATTTCGCGAATGTTATCCATTATGAAACTATAGAATTGCAAAACAATCACGCAAAGTACAGTTCCAATCTGTCATTTGGTAAATAACAAAATCTTATGAAAATCGAGATTTATATCGCACACTTACCAAAAGCTGTTGGAGACCCTGCTGCTGTTGCTGCTGCAAAAATCAGAGAGATGCATCACTTAAATAGCAATTATCTAATCATAAGATTAAGTCGGTTCGCGAATTATGCAAGGAATTTTCCTTCGAGGCGCGCTCTACGATTTTCTTCGTTAAAGTCGATGACGTGGGAAGTTAATTTCAAGAGAACGCGGGCTACTTACCCCGATAATGGCATTCAGTTCGGACATGGTGACTTGCTTCGCCCTCTCCACAGCGTTGGCCACCTGCTGCTGATGCTGCAATGCCACGCTATCATTATCGCGTCGTCGTCACACTCGATTGTGAGATCGCACGGCACACGTGCCAAACAGAGAGTCAAAGACTTACCTCTTGCGCCAGGAACGGAAGCACTTGCGCGATTATTGCGTTTAGCCTCTTAGCGATTTCTGTCTGCGAACACATAACGAACGATCGTTAGATAAACGTGAATCTCACACGAGTCTTCGCAAATTATGTCTAATACGAACAACAGCTGATTAAATTCTAGCTAGCTTTAATAAAAGATTACGGCTTTGTTTCCAATATTTATTGCCACTACTGGAAATCTATCATTCACGTTACATGAACTATAGTAATCTAATTATATTCACTTAAAAACATGTGTGTGAGCGAGGAGTATATGTGCATATTAAATATAAAATAGTATCGTATATAAACAAATGCAAGTGCATCGATTAGTGACAAGTCATGTTTCTCGCCTGAGAATGTTACAATATTAGAATTTTGCATAATATAAAACTCAGCACGATTTAAGTATTTTCTATATCTGACATACAAATGTGTCAATCACGCAAGCGGTATATTTCTATTTTTCTCTCATCTGTTTTAGATACTTATTACTTGATATGACTTATTACTTGACATTTTTTATGTTACAAAAATAAACAGCACGCTATATATTTCCGAAGCATAATTTCGTTTTTTTTTTTTGACAGACACATGTATCCCTATTATTTAGATAATAAATGTGTGACACGAATTCGTTTTTACGTACGCTGCATAAATTCGTGCTTTTATTACAGATTCTATTTCCATTTCCGAAAATTACGGAACAACTCTCTCGCGTCGCTCACCGGATTGACCGATCCATTTGTAAATTGCGCAAGTAACACCGGAAATTTATTCGGGACTTAATATCATGCGTGTAGTAGGTTTAACATCGCGCGCGGTTATATGCTTTAAATAATTCGCGTGGATTAATTGAGAAATCGAGGCCGGGGCTGTGCAATACAATCGAGGGGTTGAATTCAAATTGGTGTACGTGTGTGCGTGTGTATAAACGCGTGTGCAGGACGCGTGTCACAGTGTTCGAGGTTACGTCGTAATCACGTATCGCGCGGCGACTGCTCGGCGAACATACGTGCGCGGCTCAACCCACCCTTGTGTAACAGGGTGGCTACTCATTAATGTGTGTCGATCGAATCGATTCGCGATTAAGCTCACGACCGCCACGTGACTTTCAGATGTTCACAGCATGATAGACACATTTGTATGCCGTCGTCACACACTTATTCTCTTTATAGATTTTAAATCAATTTTTTTGTTTAATAAAAAATGTTTGAAAATCTTTAAAAAGTAGTATTTTTATATTTCTATATGTTTATAAGTCTTTTTAAATATTTATATAATGTACAAGTAAAAAATTAATATATAATTGTAGGTAATTGACTGAATTGTTTCACTCTCTGCGTGAGAGTGAATTGGTGAGGTATATCGCACATAATAATTAAGAAGCGAGTTCGCAGAAACGACAGCGCGCCGATATCGCCTTGGCGATATTTTCATGTCAGGCGAATCGGGCGCGTAGATCTAAAAGTTGAGAGACCGAAAAAAATGTCATCGCTCCCACGGGAAACAGAAAGATGGAAAACTGCCGCGTCCACGTCAGTTCGATTTCGCCCTGTTCGACAGTAGGTGGCGAAGAGGGTGGACGGGAGAGGACCGCGGGGATGAGCGCAGAAGAAGGGCGGGCGACGAAAAAAGGTTCGACTAAAAAATGGAGAAAGAGAGAGAGAGAGAGAAGTTGCGGGAGGAGGATGGTGTTCGCGGGCGGATGGTTGGAGGCGGCGGTCGGGAGACGAGGAGAATTTGCAGGACGCGGGCGACGCGGAGCGAGTGTTGTCCGGCACGAAAAAATGGTTATTCCTTCTCGAATGTGCCCGATGCACATGCACGTTTTCCCGCAAAACGGATGGCCGGAGTGCGGGGATGTACGAATGGAGGGAACGGGGTGGCGGGAGACAGAACGAAGTGAGTTGACGAGGAGGACGAAGAGGGGGATGGAGATGACCGAACGGGAGGTGGAGAAGGAGGAGGAAGTGGTGGATGTGGAGGCAGAAGAGGACGAGGAGGTGGAGGTAACATTGAGATTAGCAACGGGTAAAAAATCGATGTCATCGCCCCCAGCCTCTCGCCGCTCTCGCTCGACTCAACCCTCTGCTACCTCCACAGGGCAAAATAAAAGAATCCGAATACACGACCCCTAGGAAGGGTGTATGCGCGCGCGCGTGTAGCGTAGGTGTCCGTGCGAGCAAGCGCAAGCGAGTGCAGGCGCGAGTGTGTACACGTGCGATCTCTTTTTCCCTCTTTCAGTTGCTCGTTCGCTCGCTCGCACGCACGCTGACACGTGTGTACGGACGAGAGAGCGCTGGAAAAGCGACCCCCGACCGCCGAAAGAGAGCACGTGGGAGACGAAGCGAGAGGGGTCGCGTACCGAAAAAAAAAGAGAGACGGAGCGAGAAAAAAAGATAAAAGAGAAAAAGAGAGAAGGAGAGAGAAAGAGAGAATCAGAGAGAGGGCAGAAGACAGAGCGCTCGGATAGATAGACGTATATATGCATGAAGGCAGGAAGAACTGGAAAGGCAGGGTGAGTTATATGCAATTGGTCAGCCTGCACATTTTTTATCGGGCGCCGGGCGTACCCGCGATGGGAAATGGTAGTTACTCTCGTATCGACGAACAACGCTAGCAACAACGCATCGCGGCAATATTCTTCCAAAGAGAAACGCACTTTTTCGGAAGAACGACGCCGACAACTCGAAATTATCGCCCGGAGGATTTCTGAGTTAGAGACGGCACAACTTGTCAAAATCGTTGATTATTCTTTAAATATGATATATACAGCTGGTTTTCTTCCAGAATAAACAACAACAGTTATCGACAATCGGTTCTTTATGCAACTGTGTTTTGCGCGAGGCAAAAAATGCTCATAAATTTCAATAATTATTAAGTATTAAACTAACACTGATACATAAATTAATCAAAATTAAAATCTTTTAACACACCGCGGACCAGAAATCTTACGACGAGATATCTCGTCATCCGCAATGTGTTAACATGATATACGTATCATCGTCATATTTCTTTAGCATCAAGATGTAATATTCACTAAAAACATTAAAATATCAACGAATATTAAGCGACCGAATTTTCGTTCGTTTTTTCGGTATTATTTCCCGATTGTTTTCGATTTTTGCGTGACTTTTTAGGATTCGTAATGACCCGGTTTCGTGATCGCGTGCGCGTAATGGCATCCGCGACATATTGCCGCGGATCGCGGCTTAATCGAGCGGGACAACGACCAGGCCGTCGCGACAAAGAACAACCCTTTCAATTAAGCGATAAGCGCTATCGGACAAGATACGCCGCCCCGCCGAACGTATGCACGCACGTATGTACGATCGGGGATGGATGAACGGGGAGAGAAACATAACGCGCGACCAGTCGTGTCGCGATGTGTTTTTAGCGTTCCCATCGCTTTCGCCGTCAATCCTGATGCGCTCAGTTTACACTCCGCGCTCTTTTATCTCTCCGCCCCGCCCGCGCGCACTTTTCTTTCCCGCGTAATCGCGCGGTTGCTTTTTGCAAGCCGTCCATTTTTCTCGATCGCAGCGTAGACTGCAAATCTCATTTCCCGCAAAGATCGCGCGATGAAATCTGACGGGGCTCGAGGGAATCCAATAGAAGCGGAATAGATTGATAAAAACGTTTCATTGCCGATATTATCGTACGATATCGCATTAATCCAAGGATAAAAAGCGGTGAAATTTTAACGAGTCTTTCTGACTTCTTTCGTTACGTTGCATGAAAAAATATCGAACACGATATCGATGTTAAAGGACGCGGCAGTTTTCAGAAATTTCTCGCTCCTTTTTGTAAGTCGAAAATCCCGGCGTGTAATCAGTCGTATGGTCTGTAGAGCGCAATTAAATCGAACGAGCGAGCCAATGTTCGCGAGCGAGAGGTGATCGAGGGAGAAAACTCAAGACTGCTCCCGCCAAAGGAGGAGGGGAGGTGGATGAAGCGAGAGAAGTAATCGTACCTACAAGAACTGGGACATTGCCAACAAATTCGAGTTAGTCGAGTAGAGAGTGGTAAAGTGGTGGCTGCGGGCTTCGCAGTGGGGTGGGTGAGAGGCAAATGTCGACTTCGAACTGTGGCGGGAGATACGAGGGTCGCAGATGCGAGGGATGGCTAGCGTTCTGGGGGAGCGGGATGGTTACAGAGCGAAGAAGAACACAACGGGAGATGTGCAACGGGAGAACGAGGGGAAGAAGGGAAGAGGGGATAGCGAGTGAAACGGGGACAGAGAACTGAGCGAGAAGCGGAAGAGCGAATGAAAAGGGTGAAAGACGAAAGGAATGGTGAAACGAGGGAAAGAGACGAGACGCAGATACAGAAGGTTCTAACCTCGTAGGGGAAGATTGTTTTCATTCGGGGGCTCAAATTGAAAAGGAGAGCGAGAAAACCGCGATTCGAAAGCCGGCTAAGTGGCGGAGACCGGCTGAAGGGAAGCTTGATTTATTTATTTTTTTTTTTTTTTGCCGACCGAAGGGAGAGAAAGAGCTTTGACGCGCGGAATCTCGAGACGAAAGTTATAAATACATTTTTGGGGCGTCCATTAAGTCACTGACAGTAGATAAAAGAGAAGATCGGCGAGCAATAAAACGTAATCCCGTAATTACATGTCGAAAAAAACCAGATCCCTCTTTCTAACCCTCATTGATATAACAAAGTTCTTAGATAACATGAAACTATTTTTTAACTCGTTGATCAAAAGCACACACATGTAAAATAAATGCCTTGTTGAAAAATAAAGACTTCCGGATCTTTTTTTAGTATTTACGCAAAAAAGATAGAAATATATTTTTACTTAATAAAAGATTTATTTACTTTTTTCAAGCTGTCTTTCTCTTTCTCTATTTCATTATAATCCTTGTCTCTAATTGAATTCGAGATGTCACGCGTACATTTCCGTTTCCCGTCGTTAATAAATCAAGTTCAACGACCTTCTTTGTCCGTTAATCTTAAAATATAATCTTTCCCGGTTTACATTGTGAAATCTCCGATTAAAATAGCTGCGCATTTTTAAGAGACATCCCGATTTCTCCCGATTATTCGCCGGAAACAATGCCGCGGTGATCTCGGCGCCGTGTGCTACGCTCTATAACTACCCGGAGAAGGTAAAATATCTCCCCTTCTCTCTCTTTCTCTCTCTCTCTCTCTCTCGTCCCGACCCCTCGGCCCATTAACCGCCGCCTCGAGGTACGAGGGTGAGAAATGATCGGCCGCTAATGCTAATGAATATCAGCTCGTTGTACCGGCGCGGCAGGGTGGGTTGTTTGTGGAGGTCGGGAGCCCCACTTTTGAGCATGGCCGCGCGACGACGAGGGACCACCAACCCCCCGTGGCTCGCTTTTAAGAAAATTGCTGACAGAGGGGACCGCCCCGCCGCTGTTTCCCCTGATTAGCCGAAATTACACGATTTCCCAGCCTAAACGCGTCCGCCTGCACCTCTCATTTGCGGCCGCGGCCGATTTCAACGATCCACCTCGACATACTCGCCGGGCTCAATTAACGAAGAGATCCTTAAAGCTTTTGTTGAATGTCATCTTGATTAACTTCGCGCACGAGGCAAGTTTAAACATTACGCTTCCCCGCGACTCTGCGATTTAAACAACGGTCAAATTTCGACAAATGCTGTTCTATTCTAATATCTCGGAGTACTGTGTTTCAAGTACGTAATATTCTGGTCTATTGATTTTACTCTTATAAAAAAAAATTAATATTAACGTTAATATTAATATTAATACACTTACCTGCTTGTGCATTTCGACGTTAAGGCCGTAAGACATCTCGTAATACTGCAAAACAGAAAAAAAATAATTTTTAGAGAATTGAAAATTGACTGTTTTATCTTATCTCTTAAATATAAAATATTATTTATACAAATAAAATATATATTAAACGGACATACAGTTGTGAATTTCGAGAGAAATGTGTCGATATATTTTTGCGTTTCCAAATACAAATCTATAAAAACGTACGCGAATGATCATAAAATGGTCAGTTGCCGTTGAGTATCAACCGTTTGCTCAGAAGCGCATTACTCGCAAGTAGGCTTTAGAAGTTACATTTTAGAATTCAAATTTAAATAAAATTTTATTTGCAATTTTATTACAAACACACACACACACATACATCTGTCGTGACACACATTTCTCTTTCCTCTGTTAAAATTGAATATCACAACTGTGGAATCATATTTTTTTAGTCGAAAACTTGAAATAGCTCATCGCGAAATGTGGGATGCCCGAGACGTCTCGAATCGCTCGTAACGACGCGTCGCGACGGCTCGGATCGGCGGAGATGGCGATCTTCTCGCAGTGTCCACATTCTCGTGGACGGATATCTGCGGACAAGGGTGAGACCGAGGGGAACCATAGCAGTCGTTCCAGTTAGCGCGCACATACATACGACTCGCAATAAACTATCCGAGCGTGCGATGCACTTCGATAGATACGCTTGCGCGATCGTAAATCGGTTAGTGGCTGTCGCTCGGCGCCGTGCGTGTCCGCCTTTGAACGTTCTCGTTCGGAGACGAACGGTTTCAGAGGAAGCGATTTACTGAGAGAGAGGGGAGAGAGAAAAAGAGAGAAAGGAGGTGATACACATGTCAGACTAGAGATACTCGACTCGGAGATCGATATCATTGGCCGCGGAAATATACCGCGACTTAATAATTCAATCGATAACTATGACCGGCGAACTTGGCGCAAGGCTCGCGCGAAGCCTTTCCTCCTTGAGAAGCGATTTCGACGCGCTTTAGATCTACGTTCATGCGCGCGATGTTGATATGACTTAGCGATCGTATTGCATGACAAACGCGACTTGATAAAATTCGCTTCTTCGAAGCTTTCACCGAGGCCTTCGAAAAATTGCATGTGACCGCCGCCACACTAAGTCTACGTGACTTGTGTTGCATTTATGTTACAATATAGCACGTATTTATAGACGAATCGAATTTTGGAATTATTTTACTGTATTTTATTTAGAAACACAGAGAAATAAAGGGAAAGAGATTGGATTATCTCGATATAAAATAAATATTTATAATTGCAACATTTGATGGCGCGATTAAAAATAAATACGTAAGGATGTACGCGACGCACATGTGTTTCGATCAATAAATTTCATCGAAGCAAGCAAATATCATAAACGTTGCACAAATTTTTTTATTTTATAAATTACACCTGTAATACAATTTTCACAGTTGTTTTGTTGTACTTACGTGTGCAATTATTGATCAATTAAGTGACAATAATTATTAACCGAACATTTTCCAATCGATTCAATTAAAGTACAGGGGCAATGTGTCAGCGTTTGTTCGCGTGAAGAACGTCTTTCCGCGCGCGCTATGAAGTTCGACTTGGAGGACTGCCGGAGGAAAGATATCGGTACGCGTAAGTCGGTAATCAAATAACGAGAAAAAACTCACTCTCTCTCTCTCTCTCTCTTTTCCCCGAGAACGGCAGAAGTTCCGCGGATATCGATGAGATCGATACCCGTCTCTCATTTTCTATTTTCACGTGCCTCCGAACCCAATAATAGGAGTTGTACGGATAATTTCGCCCCCTCCGGTTACTCGATATGGATCTTTTAGTAGCGAGCCTTTGATAGGGTGATCGGACGACCTCGCTCTCTCGACATTTTCCCTCGTTTCGTCCCTTTCCCCTTTCCCTTTCCCGTTCTATCGCGCTGTTCGCGCTTTCCTTTCTGGTTGCACCGCACTTCGATTCGGCTCTCACCTCTCTTCCCATCCCCATTTTCCTTTTTCGCTTGCATCCGCTCTCTTGACTCTCGCCTCGCGGAAATTTACACGCCGCGACCGCAGATAATTAACGGATAATTAATAAGCCGGTGTGAATCGCGCCGAGTGCGAACCGGTACATCCGCGCGATGAATCGCACTGCGAAATCTTTCTTTGTTGGTTTTCTGTGAATCGTTTCTGAAGAAAAACACGTAGATTATACCGAAAAGAGAGAAAGAGAGAATTATTTAACATCTTTCTGCATTTTATCTCCCTCAACTTTGAATTTAAATTTTAAATTTAAATTACCAATACATTTAATATAATATAAATTTATTTATTTAACGTTATCTATAAAAATAAATTATTCACGTAGTACTTGTGTGATTATTTTACAAAATAATATCGAGATTATTAAAACATACAGTATTCACAATGATTATTATTTCTCACTCTACGTACGCGTTACAATTGTAGATATGTGTCGTTTTTCTGTAATTCTGCAAAGTTATTTTCTATCCGTAAAGAAACGCTCGCGGTACTGTCAAACGAACATCCGTCACGGTCGAAGCGTCACGACGCAAAATTTCGCGAGCGTTGATGAAAAAAAAAAAATTTTTTTTCCGAGAGAAGGACAACGCAGCGCAGAGGATAGAAATGCAATCTGCCAGGCGTGCCCGCGCCCGCGCCCGAGCACGGGGTGGAAAGCAAACGGCGAACCGTGGAAACAGGAGGAAAACAAAGAGTAATCGAGAAGCGTGCCCCAGGGATGTGGGTTACGTTTAATTTGTTGCAGCGCGAAAAAACGCGGAGGAGAAAAAACATAGATAATTGGAAAGTCTTCTCGTTCGCGGGGCAGCTCGGAGAGATGCGCGCGACGACCCCCGATCTCGTTTTCGATAAGGTTTTTTTCGTTCCATTCCTCCCCCCTTCTATTTTTTTTGGCTTTCGTGCCGTCGAATTTTTCCTCTTCCTCTTTCTCCGCGCCGCTCGCTCGATCATTACACTCGCGTATCGGAAATCAAATTAATTTTCCGACGGTCCGGTGATTCGGAGTTTTTGCGCCCGCCTCGTCTGTTTTTCGACGAACACTAACAGCACATTACATAGCTTTCCTCTCCGTCAAAGTACCAGAAGTCGATGGGGCGACGGCCACCTCGTGTTCAAGCTACGCTGTGCGGAGAATTAATTCACCGACGATGCACCGCAACCTTTCGCGATAAAAATATGAAGCTCCCGCGAGCAATCGAGCGGAAAGTGAGTCGAAATTCTTGGAATGCAACTAGCGAAAGATTTTTACGCGACACTAATTGGAACATGTCAAATATGCTCGTGGGCGTTGTACTTACTTTACATTCGAATGAAGAAAAACGTAATTGCGAAGATTCTTTTACAAAGACCGAATATTTTCTCGTTTTTCAAGAAACAATTTTAAGCTACTTCGTTCTCTCTTTCTCTCTTGTATTTTTAGTACAAAATTTTATTTCTCAAAAATATATTTCTCAAATTTCTACAAGTCACGACACAAGAAGTAAATCAAGCACTAAAAATAGTAAATAATTACAAATAATAAAAATTATATTACAGAAAAAATGTTTAGTTTCAAACTTTGTGCGTTCTTAAAATTTGCAAATTTATTATCTTTTTTTTTTTTAAATACAAAGAAACTAAATTCGTTTATAAAAATAAGGCCAACAAAAGTACACTAAGTTTACATAATTAAGAATGCATTAATCACACGCAAAGAGAAATCAACTGTAGAAGTGTACAAAGTGTATCAATCAAATCCCTAGATGCGCGACATAGTCGACGATATCTCGACAAGAGAAGGGAAAGATATCGCGTAACGATGTAGAAAGGCGATGATCCGTAGAACGGGGGCGAACAAAAGAGGTATGCATGCGAGAAAGAGAAAAAAAGAAAGAAAAAAGGAGGGAGAGAGAGAGAGAGAGAGAAACGTTTGGGGAAGAGAGCAGAGGGATGGAAGAGGGCAAAAATTGAAGCGGCGCGCGGATTTACGCGGCGCGTTACCCTAATGAAAATCGCGAAGGATGAAGTTGCGCGCGCGTGGCGGTGGTGGCGACGGCGGCAAGAGATGGGGAGGAGAAGCGGTCGGAATACACGAGGGTGGAATTAGAATATCAGAGACACGGTGGCCGTGTGTACGTAACCGTGAGCCTCGCACACCAACAGACCGTCGTTCTCGCTCGCGCGCGTCTCCGGCTTGCACGTATATAATACTTGTCGGTGGTTGACAAACCCTCGACATCAATTTCTCTCTCTGTCTCTGTAATTCCTCTCCCCCTGTCCTTCCCCACCTCTTCGCGTCTATCCATCTATCTATCTTGCTCTCTGTCTCATTCTCGCTCCGTTTTCCCTCGATGCGAAGCCTTGCTTCTCTCTTCCCCGCTACTTCTCTCTCAACCTCTCCCCGCGCCATCTAGTCCACCTCCTGCTGCTGCCACCCTTTCCCCCTACTTCTCTATCTCTCTCTTCGTTTACTTTGGAGATATCGATTACCGGCTCAACTCCCAACCCCCATCAACCCCTCTGTCACCTCCGACCCCCCCTTTATCCACTCCCTCTAGCACCCCCCTCAACTCCCTGCCACTCGGCCCAGCTTGCTGCTTGGTTGCTTGCACGGTGTCACATCGGTGTAGCAGTTTACAGAGACAGTATAGTTCGCGACAATTACGATCGGCCGTACAGCAGGCAGTGGTGTAGGACCGCGGAATCCAAGACTGCCGCTCGGGCGCTACGGCACCCAACATCGATCTGTCGAACCGCGGTTGATTCTCCAGAGTACTTCTTAAGCCGCGCGCTTTTTCTAACCGTGTAAATGGAGCTTGCGTAAAAACGAGCGCGATCTTCGCACCGCGCGCCGACGCGATCTTTTGCACACGTGTGTCGCAATTCGGATTTGCATATTTTTTCATAATGCCATTAAGTGCAAACAACATTTAGAAATCTCCGCAATTTACTCCGAACAATTAACGAAAGACATAAGAAAAATAAAAACAAAAAGCTGACTTTGCTACGTCACCGCGATTTCGTGACAACGCCAAAATTAAATATTTTGCCATAAAATTTGATAGTCAAAATAAATACTCAGTTGACTGAAAATGATTTGAAAGTTATACGAGAAACAGTTTTTTGTATGGTACATATATTTCACATCAACGTGCAATAAAAATGTTTTTGCGCGAATATCTTCCGTATTTAATCGCGTAATTTCTCCATATTCAATGGTAAGAATATCATTTTTGCTTTAACACAAGCGCACTGTGAGTGTAATCACCTCCAAATTATATCGGTTTCAATTTCCGATTTCTACAAACGCTCGTACGCGATCCTGAAAACAGACCAAGTAAACATTCGCAATGCGCCTTTAGCTCCGCTGAAATTTGCCTCTGCGATTGAACATAACGTCAGGTTATTGACCCTTCCAATCCGCGCCGCTCGCTTTCGTATCTCGAAAGCAGTTTGCAGAAACGCATAACCGCCCCGGTGCCTGCGAGAGCGCATTCTCTCGTGCTACGCTGAATTTGTATCGGGACAAAGGAGATCCTCTCCTTGATTTTTGCTTCCATTTTCAGTCCAGCCACCGTGTCTCTCGTGAGTTTGATTTGCCGTGGCGCACGAGAAGAGAACGTTTGTGTATATGCACATACACAGAACACTCGGAAATATTCAACTTTTCGAGTAAACGTTTATTTCTACTACGATATTTGCGCAAAAAAGTTTCTTTTGCCAAAATCAAATTTCATGTTTTGCAAAAGTGATTGAACAAATACGCAAGTTGCATGTACTAAAAAAAAAAAAAAAAGCATTTCACAATCGTGCGTTCTGCGCGCGAGTTCTAAGAAAGCGACTCCGCTCCGATTGTAATCCGATGCGTGACTTTTTTTCGCAGCATACCATGCGCGATGAAACGAGCGAGCCAATATTTCATTCGGAGGCGTTCAATTTCCGGTATCAACGCACGCGCGTCTAGTGTATCGCCTTTGAAACGAGGCTCGAGACCGAATTTCTCAGTGCGCAAACAAGAATAACGATCCATCGTTAAATATTTATTACTTTTATTTGTATAATAGTAAAAATATATGGTAAAAAATATATAACATCTAGAGAAAAGAGAAACGCTTTCTCGCAATTTCTGAATAAATTGTCCCACTTCAGACAACACTCTCTCCCTCTTCTCTCCTCCTCCTCCTCCTTTCTCTCTCTCTATATCGGTTTCGTAATTTTATTTAATTTCGTAAGGAAAAGAGAGTCTATCGTGGTAATGACAATAATAACATCCGCTCGCCTCAACGCGGAGAAACGGATACTCGCAGGCGAATACTTCGGACCTACGTTAGTGTGCTGCACTTTAATATAGGTAAGTCCAAGTTAAGCTCCTTACCGATGACGATACGATTAGTACGGTTGGCTGGACTAATTGCCTCCGCGCTGATGGAACTAAATCGAAGAGGAGCCGGCAATATGAAGCGAGAATAATATCGATCGTTTTTCTCTTAGAGAACGCCTCGCGCGCAATTCACTCTCTCGTTTATATAATATCCTGTTCTTTCATGCTTGCGTTATCGACAAATATCGCGCCTAGCGCATGCTGTGTGTTCTCCCTCGCGTGTCAATATAGAAATTGCGAGTTTAGAGAGAGAGAGAGAGAGAGAGAGAGAGAGAGAAATTTCTTCTTGACTTTGATGCACGCCAAAGTCGATAATCGAATTTCGATTTTATTTTTTAAACGAAGGAGTTGCAGTTTGCGCAAGTCGCGAGTACTTACGTCGGATTAAATATTCGCTGCAAAAGAGAAAAGCAACGGTATTCTCTTTCCCTCTCTTTCCTCTCTCTACTTTAAAAATATAAAATTTATGATATACTCTAGGATGCTTATTTATTCAACGCGATTTGCTCTTCAAGAGATGTAAAAAAAAGAAAAAAAAGAAACAAGAAGATCACAAATACCATCAACAATTTCGCGAAGAAGGAAGTTGGGAAGATTATTGTTGTCCGAGTGCTTTTGGCTTGAATCCTTCTTGACTCACGAAAGAAAAGATATAACCTCGATCGAGAAGGGAGGAAAGATACAAAAAGGAACTTACAAAGTGCCTTACCATAACGTAGTGCCTCTGCATCTCAGTCTTCTCGCTGGCCAACTTCTCACACTCGAGTTTCAGTCTGGAAAAAAAAAAACGAAAAGCCAACAAATGATTGAGTGCAAAAGATGGCATCAGATAAATCACAGTAGAAATTTCTTTTTTTTGTTTAACAAGTAAAATTACACCAAAAGGATATTTATTTTGAAAAAAATGCGCAAATAAAATCAACAAAGACCACATGCAAAACGATCGATAATCGCGCACGGCATCGCTGAAAGCAAACGTCGTTGTCGTCGTCGCGAGAAAACAAGAAAAATACGAATGAGAAAAGCGCCGTCTTAAATAATCCCGCGGAAACGCAGCGGAGCGAAAGGAAAGCGAGAGGGCAAAAGAAAACAGAAGTGTGGGTAAAGCGTGAGAGAATGGCGAGAAAAGATATAAGAAGAATAAAGAAAAGCACGAAGAGAGCGCATGGAAAAGGAGAGATACTCACGAGTGGTACTGCTGCTGGATGAAATTGAATTCCTCTTTGATCCTCTCGCAAGTGTCCGCCACCGTGAATTTCAACCCGCCCGCAGCCCCGCCGCTACCGCCGCCACCCTGCAACAGAAACGTGGCGCGAGTGAATGAGTGAGGGTATAGAGAAGAGGGGAGGAAGAGGAGAAAACGAAGGGATTTTCGATTAACTGTGTGTACGCGACAATGCCGAGGGATACGTGATATAGAGGATAACGCGCGCGAGCGCGCGGGCGCACACGTGGGCGTTAAACCCGTGCGCGCAAAACGCGCAACGACTATAAGCCGCGGCATTCGCGACAAGCAGGCCTGCCGTCACTTTGTGGCGTGCACACACGTATACACATATTGTGTTTAATCTTTCTAGCTACAGGGCCAGTCAGTCCACGTGCGGGATCCGCCGCTATTAATACGAATAAATGGAGCAGCAACCATATCTGCGCTTAATGTGCGCGCAGACAGTGCTTGTTGCCAGAGCTATTCATCCTGAAAAATATAGCAACGATCTTCGCACATAAAAACTTGAGACTTGAGTGTTTTTTTGTTTTTTTTTTTTATTTGTTATTATGTGAACCAGCCTGCTATTTTCTATTGGAAATCATTTTCTACTTTTCACGTAATAAAATTTTTACAACTCCGCATGCAATTAGTTGAAAAAAATAAAGAAAATATAAAAAGATGTGAAATGAAAATAAAAAAACTTTGTAAATAGTATAAGATCTTAAGATTCTAAGATTTTGTTCCACGATGTTACAAAGTTTTCTACTATGTGGTACGTTTGTGGTTTGATTTTTGTCAAAAAGCACACACATGAGAAAGAGAGAGAGAAAGAGGGAGAAAGAAGAAAAGAGAGAGTTTCTCGTTTCGCCTTGAATGCCTTTTGGAAACACATTTGAGCCACGACGTGCTTAAGGTCGAAGATGACAAGGAACCGTCGGATGGCCTTCAGGCACATAAGGCGCACGCAAACGCGCACGGGACTGAGAGGAGAAATGCGAGCAAGGGGCAGCCAGGTATAAAAGACGGAACGTCGTCTCGAGCGGGGGCGAGAAAGGACGAGAGGCGGGACAGGGAGGGCGAAGACGCGGGCCTGAAGAGCCGAGGATGAAGGGCTGTGTGAAGGCGTCCTTAATGAGACCCATTCCACCAGATACCACGATGGTTCGAAGTCCACCACCACCACCACGACCACCACCGGCTTCTCTTCAGAGAGCGAGGGAACCTCAGGTATATATACACCACCGACGGCACTCGGCGCGCCGACTAAAATTACGGAGGAAAGGATCGGCGCTTTTCGATGACAGTAATGATTACGTTGCGGTGAAGGGGCGTCAATCGAATTTCGAAAGGATGCGCTCCTCGCGCGCCTCTTAAAAGCAGGCCCCGCGCTGAATGCTGTCATTACCGCGCGAGAACTCGCGTGTGGATTTTCGAAAGTGGAAATTGACTGCAACAATCAAAGCGGAATTATGTAGGGAAGAAAAACGCGTCTTTTTTATCTCGATATATATATACATGTATGTATATATAGGTGCGACGTTAATGATCTCGATGTACCATCGGCCGCAACTGGCACGAGAAAAAAAAACTATCTCGTTTTTTTCCGACTGTGATCGATCGATGACTGGCCAAGTGACGGCGCGCTCGAAAATTCCGATTTTTCGAGGGATCGCGGCCCCGCGCTGAATGATTTGGCCACTTGTTGAATGCGAAACGGGGAATGGCTGTCGGTGGTAAAATGGTTTGGGAGAGAGCGCGGGAGAGGAGCACACGGCGCGCGGTGGGCCTCACTTGTTGCAATCATCAAACGGAAAAGTCATCGAACAGGTTGTTGCGCCGCGGCGCGCGCTCGGCTCGCATCGTGTCGGATCGCGGCCAACGCGCGACAAATTCGTTTTCATCGAATCGAAACCTCTCTCTTTTCCGCGCGTACTCTCGGTAGCAGCGACGAGCACACGGCGATCCATCGGTTGAAATTAATTAACGTACTATGTCCCCCTGCGATTTGACGCTCTCTCACCGACGTTCGTTCTCGCGCAAATATCTCTATCTCGCGATGTTTTCACCGTTGCGAAAATTTGGCTGCGACTACAAACATTTTTCAATAGAGACGACCCGAGCTTTATTGCATTTAGCAGATAGTTTTTTGACAAAAAATATGAACAATAGATCACAAACGATAGACCAATGCGAAATAACAAGAAAAACGAAACGTTTCATTGTTACAGGTAGTAATTAACTATGTACTTAAAATACAAATTGATTTTTTTATTGATATATTTTTTATTACTGTTCTAATATCTTTCTTTAATTCGCGTCGATTTTTTAATTGTCTATTCTCTTTATTTTGAAACACACACGTAATTCCACATAATAAATAAAAAAACTAAACTGCGAAATGATTGCACGAAAAAAAATTCGAAAATAGCGAAGAGAAGATCAATTATCTTCATGCGGTAGCACGCGTCTGACGTAAATATCGATGTATAAATACTTGGACGGAAACTTAAATCGCATGCTTCAAAATTAGAGACTCCCACCAGTCGACCGGGTCATTATTCCTCGATGGTACTTATTTGCGCTGCTGAAATTGCTACTTTTATGCCACGACGTTCTAAAAATGTAAATGTACTATCTGTAATCGTAAATAAGGTACTATATTTTGAATTTGTGTGGCGAAATAACATGAAATAATACGATCTTTGTTCAAACGTTTTTTTTTAGATATTGCAATACGCGAATCGAAATCGAATATGTATATCATGTATAATTTTAACAATTTTATGAAAGCAATAAGCTAAGAAATGTCTGTTAAACTCTTTCACCACGTCGATATATCGTCGGAATACTCGGATAACATCGCGAAACGCTCGCAGCTTCGCCAGGGTCACCACGTGTCTTCCACGTTAGGACGCGCGTGTTATTAAGGAGCGAGGACACAAAAGTCCTCCTTCTCCTCCTCCTTCGTTCTCGGGCAACGTGGCCACGACCGCAAAACTGCGCGGCGCTCGTGTGTTGTGCGTGTCTTTTGTGCTTCGTCTCTCATCCGAAAGGGGTTCCCCCTTTTTCTTTCACACCGGTGGAGTATACACGCGCGGATAGTATCGAAAAACCGGCTGGTTCACTTTGTTGCCGGGAGATAATGGCCGTGCGAATCGTAAATAAGGTAATAGGTCTTCGGAGGGCTCTTTCTCCCCCCCTTCCTTCCCAACTTCTGCTGGGTTCCAAAGATCGGGTGACGTAAGCGAGAACCTCTTAAGGCGTCCTGCGCGCTTCCACGAGGAACGGACACATGCATCGGATATAAATCGTCCTTCTCCCGCTCCCGCCAACGATGGTAAATACATCGAAAACAAGAGCGCGCAGTTAAGTGAACCTTTTTATACCACGCTACGTTATTTGTTGCGATGTTTGTAACGTGTCCTCCTAGTTGCGCAAAATGTTTTTCTTTGCATTTTAAACACTTTCTTTGATATTTTCACATTGTCTCGATAAAAGAGCAATTAAACATTATTCTCTCTCTCTCTCATACACACACACGCACACATACACACACGGAGATTTGTTTCGCCGAGATGAGCCTTGATACGCGCGCATAGTTTCGCGCAATTTCCACTCTGGAATCATTTCAAAACTATTTCCAACTCTACCGTCTTAGGCATTAGGTTGTCTAGTGAGAAATACGCCACGAGACAGACTCGAGGTCCTTCCCGCACACAGGTCACAAATCTACTTCTGCCTCTAATGGAAATAACGTCGCCGCGGGCAGAGAAGCGGCAGTGCGATGCAACTCAAAGTCAGACGACGACGCACACGCCGGGCTCGCTGACGCAGCTGCAGTTGAGTAAACATCGGCGCGCCGATATGACCGACGAGCTCAACAACAACAACGACGACGACGACGACGACGACAAAACTCGTGCGTGGAAGCGCGGACGAGAACTTGTGCGCCACGTGTGTGCATGCACACAAGCACATCCTGCGCAAATAACATTTTTCCCGAGCATCATCGTCGCGGATCTGTCGATTATACGCGCGTGAACGGTCATTAAAAGCCGGAGGGGGTGGACGAGAGGAAAAACGAAGGAAAGACGAGCGAGAAGTAATCGTTCGTTATGGCGCAAAAAGCGGATATCGTATCCGTGAGCGATGAGGGAGAAGAGGAACGAGAGAGAGAGAGAGAAGAAGAGGGAGAAGAAGGAGGATCATTTGGCTGAGCGAAGTGCGAGGTCGAGACGCCGCGACTAGTTCCTTCGTGCTCGATCTAATGGCAAGCAAGTTTTTCGCGATGAAAGAAAAAGCTCCGCGCGTTTACGAGATAGCGCCGTAATTATTTCATACGACCCTGCCGGCGCTGTCATAACGTAATTAAGTCTCGATTGGTCGGCTCGGAAGAGAGAAGAAGTACGTCGGCGATCGTTCTTGTATACGGTCGTGCGAGAACGATCGCAAGCACCAAACGTGTAATTAGAAGACCGGAAAAAGAACAAAGAGCGCTCGCACAGAGACTGCAAAGGACAGCGCGGAGAGAGATTCAGTTTGAACTTTCCGACCGATCGTCGACCTGAAAAAGCATCATCGCGACTTCTACGACGAACAAAATGTGCGAAAGGACCTTATATTAATTCTCGCTGGAGAAGTAGATCGACCATCAGGGTAATCACTCTGCGAGGCGCAGAGATCACAGTTAATCGCGCTCATCCCAAAGTGAAGCGACTAGAAGAGCGGTTCGATATTATTGCCGGTGTCGGCGACCGTTCATTTCATTACTCGCCGTTATTAATTAATAGAATCACGATCCTCTTGAACAAGCGCTCTTGTGCGCACACTAAACGGATTGCGCACAATTCACAGTGGCGGTAAAGACGCTTACGATATCGTCCGAGAGTACCGACAGATACATTTCCTCGAATACTGAACATCTTTTATATTATTATTATTATTATATTAACTCTCCGACAGCGGAGGTTGATGCTAAATTTTTTACCCGTGATTTGATTAAAAAATCCACGTGAAAAATGATTTCTGACCGATATACGGCCAAACTCTTAGAGTAAGAAATGATTATAAGTCCGCTGTCGGAGGGTTAATACTTCAATCGCGCATAAGTCGCGCCAGCTAATATTTTATTTAATAGAATAAACAAAAACAATATACGTAATAGTATATAATAAATATAAAATCCAGTTAACGAGCTTCTTACCCCGCATTGTCTCTAATATTAAATATAACTTATGGGTTGCGAATAATTAATTCTTAATTACTGTAAATGAGTTACGCAATTGTCGGAAGCTGAAGTAATTTATTAGGACAGTGTGTGTGTGTGAAATTTCGCGCGACGCTCAAGCGAGCGAAGAAACGAAATTAAGTTTTCAAGACTCTGTTTGAATTATTTCTGTGCAAATGCTCGCGCGTATCTCGCCATGCGCACAAAATGAAAGAACTAGTTTTCACACATGAACATTAATATGATTAGCGTGAAATCCCCTCGGGATGACAGCGCGGTGGAGATTTCGGAGCGCGCTAAGGGTGCGCGCGTGCTCGATCAACGTCGACGGCGTAGCGAGGCGCGTCAAACAAATGCCCTTCGCCGCTAGTAGGGAACGAGCGCACATCGGCAGAGCGAAATCTAAACAGAAGACATCGAATAGGGTGCGAGAACACGTGGTGAAGTTGTAGGCGCGCGCGGAAGCATGCGCTTCAAACAAGCGCCGATTCACCGTTACGATAATAAGTAGGAGCCGAACGGAGAAGGGAGAATCGAAACCCTAACAATATCTCTTCCCCGATATTGCTAGCTCTTTACAATCGAACGCTCGCGATAATTAGGTCTCGATTATCTGACTTGAAGAGAAAGTTTAGTTCACTCTTATACGCAAAATGATCTTAAATCTAATTAAGAACATAAAAAGTTGAATATTTAACAAAACGTTTTTTTCGCTGAAGGTGCGAAAAAACAAGAAACAAGAATATTTTGTTAAATATACCGAATAAAAAATATATTACACACAATAACAGCATTTGGCTCTTTTACAGCGCGAACAAATTTAATTTGATTTCTCTCAGAGCCTAAAGTAATACGATTTTAACACAAATGTCATTTACAAAACTGATTATTACTCAAAAAAGAATTTCTTTTGTAAAAAAACAATTGATTTGAAAGTTCAACTTGAGAATTTATATTTCTGATTTTTCTTCTGATACGTATTCAAGGAGGCATTCGACGATTCTAGGACACTTTGTGTAGCAGCATAGATAGCTTTGCTTCTCGTTCCTTCGCGTAACCTCACGTTCGTGTCGCAACGACACACAGACTGCGGCGTACGTACACACAAGCGCGCGTATACGTGCACGACGACGGGCCGAGCATTACAGGTTCCCGCTGGTCTCTCTCTATATATCGGCACGATTATTATAGGTTAGACGTTCCGTGCCGTACACGAGGGGCGAAGGTGCGCGGGCAGTACAATGAGGCCCCCGACGACGGAGGCCGAGAACCGAAACAATCTCCGTTCGCGCGCTTCAGACGCCGCCGCCGCCGCGCGGATTCTCTGATGTCGGTGTAAGTTTTCTGTGTGTGTGTGCGCGCACGCCTATGTGCGTGTGCACAGGTGCGCATTTCGCGCGCATTTCAAACACACGTGCCATTGTACGGCACAATGGACGCCACCCCTTGGGCGTTTTGCTTCTTCCCCCTTAACTTGCGCGCCACTAAAACAAGACTCGTCCTCGACGAAAGAGTACTTGTCAGCGCTCAAGTAAAGAGAGAGAGAGAGAGAGAGAGAGAGAGGAGGGTGAGAGAGAGAAAGACAGGGGTGTATAACGGGAACAGAAATTGGTGCCAAAAGTCGCGGCTTTCCCGGGGAATCCTCGGCGAATTCCGAGCTCCCGTCTTGTCTCCTCGATAGCAATCGTTGTCGGTTAAATAATTCATGAGCTCTCGGAGACAAATTCCACCGAAATATTTGGTAACACAATACGGAATATTTATAGAAATGTAATTTACCCGAGATATCAACTCGCGAGTGTATTTTCCATAGAATGGGAGTTTCTTTGCTTGCTCATCATCACGAGACTATCGCGGCGATCGATCTCGTGCGACGAAACTCTTTTTTTTCGGAGAAGGATAGAGAACGGCCTCGAGCGGTAAGACTGACGCCTCGTTCTCACAGAGATTCGGAACAGGCGACAAAGTTTCGTCAGAAAGGGAAGACGAGAGACTCCCGAGAGAGACTGTACACAGATTGACGATCTTCGAAATGGCCATCTGACGGGGCGGTTAAGAACTCGCTTGTACCAGCAGGAACCACGAGAGTGGCTTCGATCGTCTTTCTCCACGTGGAGACGATACCGCCTTCGGTAAATGTCTTCGTCACGCAAGGGGTGAACCGTTTATAGTCTTACAAGGAAGTCGGCCTTTTTCTCGTTTTCTCTGCGCATTCGCCGCGCCTACCCTTCGTCCCGTCAAGAAGAGAGGGTAGCTCGTCCACGACTCGCCAGCTCTCTCGACGGCGTCGCAAGCTTTTCTTCTGTCTTATACGCCGAACCGTCGTGAGAACGATAATCGTTTTATCCACGTGAGAGCAGCGGAACGTCGTATCACCTGTTCGTTTTCTCAAACCTTTGCTCGGAAATGATCGCTCCGTCCGACGATATTGCGCGCGAAAAAAACCAACCAACTTCGCCGGAGTCGAGTAGATATTCTAGTTTCTCCGTTTCGATATATGCCAACTTTTCGATGTGGGAAAGTCAAAATCGCGAAAAACGGAAGGAAAAGAAAAATGTCGAGAAAAATATGCAAATGGATTCTCTTCGTTATGTTAGCACGCGTGATAAGATAGAACGAATACACATATTTTGGATGAAAGTAATCGAAGAGTTTTTTTTATTAGCGCAAAGAACGATAGCGCGTAACAAGCGAAGTGAAACTCTTGTAAAACATAAAGTGTATGGCTTCAAGATAAGTTTGCATGTAAACTCACGAGACTTGGCAAAGTACACACATACATCTATACAAATCGATAAAGAATGCAATCTAATAAAGTCATAGCGTTGCCGCTATTTCCGTCACGAAGAAGAAGCGCGGAATCGCGATCAAGGCGAAAGCTCGGAAGAGAATCTCAAAGGATTTCGCTTATCGATCACGCCGAGCGTTTTTCCGGACACGTTCGTTACGAGAAAAAACGAGAACGATCTTCTCTTCCTTTTCGCAGTGTGTTCGATCAACGTCGTCTGAAGTTGATTGAACACGCAAATACGAGATATTAATTTGTATTTTACTCTCCGTACCCATTTTTGTAATGGTACTTTGATTAATTGGTAAGTCGGCAAATTTGGTTTTTTTTCTCTCTTTTTTTTAATTACATTTTTCTGCGCGATGTTTGCCACGCGCGCCGATATTGCGTGAGGAAGCGCTAGGTAGCTCGCGCCGGCGAATGATTGATATACATATAACTTCGGAGCGAAGTTACCGATATCGCGTCTTCCGATCGCTCTCGTGTCTCGTTTCAGAGACGGTGTGCGTAGAGACCGCGTGAATAATGCTCGTCCCCGCGATATTACAATGTATAAAGTCAAAGTTTGCGATTCGAGCGGTTAATTACCGATTGACCGTTCCGCCCTACAGCGACTACCTGATCGAATAAGCAGCTAACGAAATTTCCGGCTAATTGAAACCGCTATGAGGCAGCCGCTAGCATTCCGATACACAGCCCCGTACGGCCCCGTTCTTTCGATCGATCGCGGCATGATTCGCGATATACGACGATTCAACGTGCGAGAGAGCGGCAACCAGTGATAGTCATTCTGCGCTGTCTATGTGTTTCTGGTGCCCTTCGTCCCGAATACCTCTCTGTCTGTCTCTCTCTCTCTCTCTCTCTCTCTCTCTCTCTCTCTTTCCTTCTCTTCCTCCCTCTCGCTCTCACCCCAGCCCTTTAACGAGGCTGGCCGAGGGTCGATCCCCGTTCGACATGTAAATGTAAATGTAAATGTTGAACAAGATCCCGCCAGCGTTTCCCAACTTCGAATGCAGGCCGTGTGGACGAATGCACTGTTGGTTCAAGAGAGAATACTCTCTGAGAGCCACTCGCAACTGGGGACACTCGGTGACTCCTCTTCTTCCTCCCCTCTTTCTCCTCCGCTCCTCCCCCCGGTGTGTGGCAAGAGTGTTGCGACCATCTCCGACACAGTTGGCAGTGGTGATCAATCTTGCTCTCCCAAGACCGAAGACACATTCCAGTCGCGCGCGCGCACCCGCCCACTAACCATCCTTCTTCTCTTTCTCTTCTCTTTCTCTCTCTCATGCGGGAGAACAATAAAAGTCGAGCAATAAAAAGACTCGGCGGCGATAACGCGGCCACCTTGGACGCGCCAGTCGCGTTACGATAACGTGCCTTCGAGAGTTGATTCACTATCGATTTCCGTTCCTACCAATGTCCTATACCTTTCCTAATACCTTTCGTCTATATACCTTCGGTTTCTTACGTAGGGTAGGGAACTTTGCAATAGAGATATTGTTGCGGTCTCTTTCACAAATTTAAAAAGCTGGTATTACTTGTGAAAAGCTTTACGCTCTTAACGGCACAAAGCCATGAAAAAAAAAAAAAAAAAAAAAAAAAAAAAAAAAAAAAAGACTGTGATTGTTAAATACATTTGTCTACGTTTTACTGTTACAAAAACTATCTTTCGAGATAACGTAAAGAGCTTTTTCTTTCGTGTGATAGTTCGGTATTTTGTGCGTTAAACGAGAACGTGTTTGGCGACGCGTTTAGTGGTGCAGGATAATTTCCGGGAACGGGAATGAGAACCGCTTGGGATTTCAGTGGGCGGCGTTGGTCCCCTCATCAAATGCTTGTCATACCGTTCTTACCCTCAAACTCCGGAGAGCCTAACGGATCCCAACAGCCGAATAAAGCTCGTACCCCCGCAACCCCGTATACACAACGAGAAAGAGGACTAGAGTTGTGTGTGAACGAGCGCGCTCATGTGTTGCGTGTGTGTATTATGTGTACGCGGTGGGAAGCAGACTCGACTACCCCATCGTGGACATCGTGGACCGACGCTTAAAAAGCCATAGGCCGAAGCGATACGCCCCTGTGGATGGATGGGAATTATGCCGCTAAAACTCACCAATTACGAAACCCCCGAACGGCTTGCTTCCTTTCTCTCTCTTCCCGCACAACCTCCCTTTAATCTTAAACGCACCAAGTATCTTCGCCAAATACGCGCGAGGGAAATGAGTAATTAGTTTCCGACGGGTTTCCGAATCTGCTGCAGCTGTATAAACGATGAAACACGCGAACGCCGCACTATACTTATTATAATTTCGATACATTTAAAACTTCTGTATAGAGAGCGAAAAGATTTTTGATCACAAAAAACATTTAACTTTTTTTTGTTACCCTATCCTTAATTGTGTAAACTTTGTAATAAAAATTTTATTTTTATTTAAATTATACATAAAAATATAGAATAATAAATGTAAACATGTATAAATAGAATTTTAACAATATTTCTTTTTAATGTATATAATTTGAAAGGCAATAAAATTTTCATTGATTCGAGTTTATCGATTCACGAGCTGATGCGCAACAAAAAGGCTGCGGCGCGGAACGACAAGAGACGTCGCTTGTAAAACATAAAGTAGAAAATCGGTGCGCCAGATGGAAGAAAGAGAAAGAGAGAAAGAGAAAGAGAGAGAGATGATCGTGCGCAATCGTGTTCGAGAAGCACGGCGAAGTAGTTACTCTCGAGCCGGGCGTCAGCGATATAACGTGTATTTACGGCGGGGGTCAAACAATGGGATAGAGAGGACGAGATGAACAGAACGGAATCCCTTTCGATGTATCATAGTCCATCATCCGCCGCAGTGAAAAGGATCATTCGTCTGATTACGATTTCGCGAAATCCCGCGCACACGCACACACACGCGCAAACACATACCTACCTACCTACCTACCTACGTGACGGATTAATCAGGGGAAACCGCGCGTCGTTTCTTGCCTTTCCCGCTATTAATTAATCCCCACGATTAATCACTCCAGGCACTTTTCATCGGACGGCGAATCGTTTTTACTCCGCGGCAACCCGTCTCGAACAAAAAAAAAAACCGAAAAAGAAGAGAGAGAGATCGTCGCGTAAATGTTGCAATTTAATTTATCGAGAAATTTCTCTCAAATGATTTTAATTATTCTAATTGGATAGCTTTTTAAGTGAGAGAAATCAGGAGAGGGGAAAAAGAGAGCAGAATGTAATCTGCGTCTTTTTGAAAATGCAAAATAAGACAAGTGATAAATTGCATAGTGAAATAAATTTTCTTCGTCGCGTGTATATCCCGCAGAATATTGACGCACAAAATTAAATTAAACGATACGCGTTTAATATCCGCAAACGCGGCTTGCGAGAGTTTTCGTATTTTACGACAGTTCTCGAAACACCTTAAAATCGGCTAATGTCTTTTCTACACTTCGCTGCCGGTACACGCGAGGGCCGAATTATGATTCTGGCGCCGTAAGGAAAAAAAAAAGAAAGATTTCCGTGCGTTCGAGCGGCGCGACCGTAAAAACTTTGGAGCGTTTCCATTATTCTGAGAGGGAGAGAGAAAGAGAGAGAGAGTGTGTGTGTGTCTGTGTGAGAAGGAAGTAAAACGCGCGCCGAGAAAGACCAACCGTAGGGGGCTTTAGAGGGTTTTCAACGCTGGCACGAGCTTGTTACATAAATCGCGAAAGGTTGATACGAAAATGAGAATATACTTTTATAATGTTCTCTCATCTTTCTCGCGCGCCCTTTTAAATTCTGCAAAATAAGATTAAGATTAAACACGTTTCTCTCCTTAATATCGTCTTTACATGCGTTAATTAAAGCAAAATAACACGAACAAGAAAGATCTAATTACGTAAAGTGTAGAAAAGAGTTAACTTTTTGCAATATAAAGAGTGGTATTTTTTTTTTTTTTTTTTTTTTTTTTGCAATTACGCATCTTACACTTTAGTCGCGTTAAAATTCTCACGATCGTTAAGTGTGTTTTCTTTCTTTCGAAAAAAGCGTCTTTAGATTTGACTCCTTTCACATTTCCCGTCTACACACATTTTTTTGCTGTGAATGTGGATTCCGTACAGCCTGTGACTTTCCTCTCTTTCAAAGCTCAACGAAGCCTCCGGCGAACATTTTCAATTTTCGCTCCTCGTACCAATTCGGACGAGCCATTCGGGGAACAATTAGTCGGCGAACGATTTGATTAGCGATTGTCATCGACAAATTTTTTTCCGTCCTCCAATACGCGGAAAAAAGCTTCACGAAACGACTGACCGACCCGACGCGACGGGCAGATCATTTTCATGCGGTGCGCGCGCGCGCGCACACACACACACACACATACATTCCCAATTTTTTATACAACCAATTACAACGTAATTCTTCCAATCGCCGCGCCGAGTGCAGAAACCTCCTCCAAACAATATTCAGAGGCCGCGTCTCATATTCGAGTAATTTTTTTTCAGTTAATTCTTGCTCTTCCCGAATATCCCTCTCCTTCGATATATTTTTCCCGTTACAACTAGCATGCACAAAACCAATCTTGCAACCGATAGATCGTTCGCTCTGTTGACCATTGAAAAATTCATCGCTCACATTTGTATGCACATATACACACATGTACACAATGTATATAGTTTGCTTCGAATTCACGAGCAATTCTCTCACTAACACTTAGCAATTTATTGTTTCTCTCAGTATAAAACTGTGTGTGTATATATATATGTGTGTATGTACGGAGAGAAATACACACACGTAATAACTGTA
The DNA here is from genome assembly GCA_014825685.1 of Pseudomyrmex cubaensis. Taxonomy (NCBI): domain Eukaryota; kingdom Metazoa; phylum Arthropoda; class Insecta; order Hymenoptera; family Formicidae; genus Pseudomyrmex; species Pseudomyrmex cubaensis. Next base: position 67,171 of record QVOA01023204.1, read on the forward strand.
CATTTTTATCAAATATGTTGCGAGAATGCGCAATCGTATAATGACCCGTGAACCAAAAATTCAAACGCGTAATTTCGAATCGAAGCGTAACGTCGAGTGTTCCTTCCTCTCTCTCCCTCATCTGCGTTCGGAGCCAATAAAGCAATAAACGGCGAGATTTTTCATATAAAATCCAGTACGGGCGATCTCTTTATGAGGGAGCGATGCGCGTAGAATCCGTGGAATCTGGAGCACGAAACGACACGACGAAGAGCCGGCACGAAAAGGGCGCGGGAGAAGGCAACGGCGAGGAGAGCGGGTCGACGACAACGAGAGGATAGGAACAAGAGGAAGAAGAGGAGGAGAGAAGAGAGCGAGAGAAAATGAGAGGAGGATGGGGGAAAGAAGAAAAGAGACGACGAAACAAAGCGGCGTCCCTTTGTTCCGCTCTTGGTGTATGCTCTCACATACATACACACACACACACACATATACATACACATACACTCTCACACTCTCACTCTCTCTCTCTCTCTCTCTCTCTCGGTCTCTCGCACGCGCGCTCAGCCGGGCGCATTTTGCAAAGAGCGCGTCGCGCGCAAGACTCCTCCTCGTTGTCCCCGCGATATTACTTCCTACATTTGCGTAAACTATATCGTCGCGACGAGAACGAGAGAACTATACTATACGATCCTTCCTCTCTCGCCGCTATCGTTCCCGCTTAACTTCTAATGCACGCCCCGACGACACGAGAGATAACTATTAATCAAAGACGCATTAGCGGCGGACGGAGAAAAACGTGGGAGAGAGAGGAATCTTCATCTGCTTTGATTATGTCACTGTTATATTAATCGCGATCCGTTGAATTTTTTTTTTTTTTTTTTTCCTACTCTCAGTGAATAGAAGCGAACGACAGCTTGACAGAGATCGTCAAAACACTCATCCTACGTGTTTTATTTTTATTTACAAAAACGAAAACGTCAGAGTATATTGTGTCGCGAAATTCCGTTTCTCTTCGAATTTAATCGCGCGATATCCTTTTAAAGCCCTTCTTTCGTATTTCTCTCGACTCGCTCGCGCACTTTGCAGTTTTCTAGTTATCTACGACTAGTCCGGACTAGCGCGTCGTCGTCGCTCTCAGACAGAGCGCGTCTCAAAACAACGGACGACTCTCGCGAATAAACTATTTCGCCTTTTATTATCCACCTCGCGAAGGATCGAGTTACAGAATTACGAGCGAGACGCTCGAGCGCTTGGGCGTCGTGCGTTCGTTTATTTCGTTGGCAAGCAAGGAGGCACGGCTCGCCTCTTACCAGCGTCTACTTTTCTTGCATCGCGATACCGACAATCAGCTGTTACGTAGAAAATTTGAAATGCAAAGCGAGTGATCACGTAAGAAAGAGACATTTTCTTCTCTCTCTCTCTCTTTCTCTCTTCTTTTTCTCGTTTCCAGTATAATTAATATTACCGCTGCGGGAAACACACTTATTACATTTCGCTTCCTCGATACGAAGTGGCGTTATGGCGTTTTCTAAATGACAGTTGTGGCCTTTCGCGATGTCGACGACATACATCAAAGTCCTTTCGGCGAGATGGTAATTGTGAAAATGCGGCGTTTACATTCGTTTTTCTGTCAAGTCATCTATTTATGACAGATTCATCTTACGTCGTAACACATTAATAAGACACGAGTCTTCGTACGCGCGCGAAGTGTTTGTCGGGCCGCGTCTCTTCCGACCGCGGTGAAGAGGAAGAAGAACAAGAAGAACGTAATAAATAAGCGCTAAATGACCACGCATAAATACTCGATCATACGCCACGACGATTACGCTTCATTATGCGCGCGGCCGCTATTAATAGCGACGGTATTACCCGCTTTCTTCGCAACGTTATTACGCCCGGAATCTATATCACGGTCTAATGGCAGTTAATTTCCATTCATTTCCATTATAAGATTGCTAATGACACGCTGTGTTACATCGGCGCGGAGGCGACACCCCTTCGCGCCAAGGACGGAAGCGAAAAAGCGTTAGATGTACTTATCGTAATGCGACCGATGAATTTCTCTGCAAGCACAACGCACGCAATACTATCGTGAGCGCGCGCGCAAGTTTCCTGTTAAATAATCGCCGCTTGTGTAATGACGTCTATCTTCTTCCAGGCCAATTATATGCCTAATGGTCAACTGCGATAATTGTCAGTCTATTTCGCGTGATCTTAAAAGCGCGTGGAATCGCACGTAACCACCAATTCGCGGTGGATTCTCGAAAGAATGATCGCTTAAAAAGATTGTCGTTTTTTCTCGAGACACGAAAAATTACATAGATATTCAATTATGATTATCCTCAAGTTAATTAGACGCGTTGTTCTATCCAGCAGCCGCGTCATAGAAGATAATTATCGGACTTTAGTTCATGCTAAAAGGAACATCGCGTGTCGTCATCTTGTCTCGATGATATTCGCGGAGAAACAAGACGACGACGTGCACACAACGACGCTCAACTTTTGTGATTCACCTTTGAGGTCAATTGCGTTCACCTACTATTAGTCACCGCGATAATTATCGGGTCGTTTCGCGTGATATATATATTAAGAGGAGTTATATATCGTTGTCTTCTCTGTCGTATGTCCGTCGTCGTCGTCGTTGCCGCGCGCGTTTCGAGTATACTCGTGGAAGAAAACGATCGAGCCACTTGGTGTGCCCCCTTGAAGCTGAGCGGCGCCACATCAGCGTCAATAAGCAAACGAGTGGTGCCCACATATCGCCCATTGGCCGCTTCTATGAACGGCAATTGTTGTACGTTGACTTGCGGGCTCTATAAATAATCCCCACAATTTCTACCGCGGCCTATGTGTTTCTCGTTCTCTCTTTCTTTTTCTTGTGTCTCATTCGTGTTCGTTGTTTGTGTGCGCGTGTGTGTGTGTGTGTCAGTAAATTCGCCGGTGGTCTCGTTTCGTCGTAAGGGACTTTGAGCTCGAGCGACGCGTGAAATTATGACGGTAAAAAGAGCGGCACGAGCGGAGATGGTAGTGGTAGTGGTGATGGTGGTGGTTGGTGATGGCGGAGGGGACACACGAGGGAGGGAACAATCAAACATTCTTCGAATTAGCAACGCGAAGTGCGAGAACGGTCGACCCAACTCCCACGTGCTCTTTCGCTTCTCCCGCGAGCCGAGCGGTAATTACACTACATTACCCTTTGACGCTCGTTACAATGGACAAACGCTAAATAAAAATGTTGTGGATAGTGTGAGCAAAGAAATACGATAGCGGCGCTCCGGGAAATTCGTTGCACCATCATCGCACGTCGTGGTGACTATTGGCGCGGAGCCAAATTTTTTTTATCACAGCACAGTGAATTAAACTTTCATCGCGCGAGCATTAAGGGTCAAATTAAACAATGTATCGTATTTATGCGGCTTTTGAAATTTTTTGCCGCTTTTACCGATTTCTTCGTTCTGTGGAAAAAAAGAAAACACTCGAAGGCAGTACTTACGGGAGCGGCGGGATGTCTCGCCGGCGCGGGGTACATCTTAGTCTTGGGCAATTGCTTCTTAGAAATCGCTGCAGCGACTCACACCACGCTCACGATCATCTCACTATGCGTTCGTGGGCTCGAGTCTGGCGATGGCATCCTCGTGATCCGGAAGAGACTCCATTTGACAGTCGCGCAGTTTCCGAGTCGATCCCTTCCCCCTCTCTCTCTCTCTCTCTTTCTTTCTCTTCGTACACTGTTCACGGCACAACGTGAAGATTCATCGCGGTTACTTTATCGCGCACGAATCGAGTATACACTTATCGCGACGATAAATTCATACGGATAAAAAAAAAACCAAGAAAAAAAAACAAAAGAAAAGAACGATTTCACGAATCTCCCGTGCAAGCGTAGCGTACGTTTCACTTCTCTAATACCCTCGTATTTTCTCGCGCGACGTTAAAGCTTCACATCTCGTGGAATCCATTCCTGTTAAAAGAGAAAATTCATTTTTATTCGTTTCTGTAACTTTAAACGGATTACAGTGCTATTTTTTCTAATAATAATAATAACAACAACAATATCTTTATTAGATACAATTCAGCAAATCGTACACATATGCAGCTACATATAAGGGATGTACACCAATAGTCGAAGCGTCACATCAAATATACTATATCTTACCCTTAAAAAAAAACCTCAAATGGATACCAATACATATTCTTTTTCGAGATCGATTTGAAATATTAGCTCGTAGTCGAGCCATTTGTAAATTTCTTTTCACCCCGGAAACAACGAAGTATTCTCTATTAACCGCGTTGCATCTCGCAGGGACCATGCGTTTCCATTTCATCGACGGGGTGTGCGCGCGTGTGAGCGGAGCTTTACGATGGCGAGCGATCAATTTATCGTTCGATTTACGAGACGCGTAAACTGTGCGCGCGACCCGTCGCTGCTCCAGAAGCATTTATCCTAATCTCCGAGGCGTGTTTCGAACCCGGGACAAAGAACAAAAAAAAATGAAAAAAAAGAGACACGGCGAGAAGGATAGAAAGCGAAAAGAATGCGCGCCCAATGTGTGTGCACATATGTATGTATATACATGTGTATCGGGGGGTGCAAAGCTGCCGGCTGAGCGCACCGTCACGTTTCAGGATCTACGACGCATTGATTACAATGCAATTTTCAATGGACCACGGCGGTGACGGCGGCGTCGGCCCCGCCAGTGCATTACGAGAGAGCTACGCTCGGGCCGATCGGCTCGGCGCGACCATTATTGCAAACGTGTCAAACACGTCGGATAAATTCCGCAATAAAACACCGCGAAAAATCACGCGAAACAATCGCTCGCGCACCTTACGTGCCGATGAGCAACAAATTAAAAGGGGAAAATGACGAGCGATGGAAATTCAAAATGAAAATTGCTTTCGTTACGTTACACATCGCGCGCTTCTATATGTATCGCGCGAGTTATATATCATCACACCGGCGGCGTTTCCATCCGTGTTGGCGACACAATATGATGCAAAAACTTTATCGAGAGGAGAGTTTAATGCGGTTAATTAAACGTTTTTTGAGCGAGCGAAAAATCTTCAACGTTTAAACTAGAAAAGAGAGATATATATTTGTGATGTTTCTCTCTTTGTGCGAACGCGACAGTCAATAATTTGACTCGATGTGTTCGATTACAAACTCGCGTCAATCAATTTTCCTAATGAACCGACAAATGACCGTCTTCTAAGGAGACTTCTATTAAATCTATTTGCGCTCGTCACACACACACACAGCCATTTAAATAAGTCAATATGAATCGGTCGATACATGTATTCCCGACGGCGTTTTCGTTGCACGATCGTATGTACGTGTGCAAACGAGCAAGACGTCGGTGAGGCGAAAGCGGGCGTGCAAACACTCGGAGAGATGCAGCCAGTCGCCGGCGCGGCGTTACGCTAGGTTAGTTTAGGCCATAGCTTAATTTCCAAGTAGAGAATTGGCCATTCAACAACCAGCAGGCAGGAGGACGGACGGACGAACGGACGGACGGACGGGGATAATTTGCGGTGCTCCCCCTCGCGCGCGCAGATTGCCGTGCGCCGATTCCAGCGCCGTTTATTTTAGCCGCACATCACGCCGTAGGGCCGGACGCCGCGCGCGAATTATGGAAAACATTTTTGCGATTTGCACGCTCCGACGAGGAGGGTTCTGGGGTTCCCTCCCGGCGCTAAGCGGCCGCCGCCGGCCGAAAACCGGCGCGTTCGCGTGGCGGTCGCCCCCCGACGCGACGATGTGCCGCACAACACACAACGTCGCCTATTATTTTCACGCTTTTACCGCGCGCCGCGCGATCGCATATACATGACGCGTCATTACGGGCTCTTTGTAACGCGGGATGATGTTTCGTGTAACGCGCAAAATGGAGTCATATAACCGCGTTAACAGTCCATTCTCCGCGGATAATGTATTTCGCGAAAGCAATATATGTATACAGATATTCCGCGCGCGTGGTACACATACACACACAAATATATATATTTACTTATATACACACACGCGTGTGTTGTAATGCGCGCGTGCGCGAAAAATTCGTCCGGGCCCCGAATTTGAGCCGTCATTTCCATCAATTTGCAGCAAATGCGTTCGGCGGAACGATAAAAACTTTTCGGCTTGATATGCCCCTCCTCCCCGCGTACGTGTGACGTCGCGGCCGTCGCGCGGGATTAAATCCGCGTTCCTGTCATTCTGTTTTTAAATATCGCAGAGAATTTTTTTTCGTCACGTTTTATCGTCTTGCGAGACGATGAACCATATGACAAAAAAATCTAAAAGTAATAATTTTATTAAATAAAAGAAGATGCAACGCAACTCTAAAGCTATCTCTTCATCATCTTGCAAGAATGCGCGGAAATACAAGAGTATGTGATTGCGAAGCAGGAAAAAGTATTCAAATAGTGCGTGATAAGTAACAGCTAATAGGTGGGAAAAGTGTATTTGAAGAGAGGAGTGTCACTTGTGTACGATGAAGCAGCGTGTTGAGCCATAGCATATTACATAATATATGTGTATGATACATTCTAAATATTTTATAACATCGAGTTTTTTCCTGAACGAACAATATGACGATGATGCAAAGCGCGAAAGAATTATATTGGCAAAAGAATATCTTAACTTTTGTATTTTATATATGAAGAACATCAGTTTTTTTTTAAGTATCTTTCCGCGTACACTTTGTGTGGTTTAGATAATTTAGTGCGCGCACAGAACGGTGTAACCGCGGGAGATTAATTTTTCAATTTTGACGACTAAATTTTTATTGCGTCTCGGTTGTGTGTACGTGAGTCTTAGACTCTCGAGTTACCGGTTTAGAAGACTGGAAAATCGCGCGCTTGTACAACCGTAAAGAGTCCGGCCTCGTTCGTGTTCCGCGGAAAAAAAAACGAAAAGAACGGAGAGAGAAAAAAAAGAAAGAACTGGACACGGGGATTGTAACGGACAGACGAGTCACGTAGGAAGTTATCACGAATCTCGCGTAATCGGCCCTTCTCTCAACTCGATCCTTAACCACCACGCGATCGCTCGTGATTTCTTTACCCTCCCGATCGTTATCACGACATGGCCGAGCGGCGGCGCACAATGCCGCGCGGATTAAAGGATTCTCCACACCGGACACGCCAGCGTCGCGCTTTAATTATCGGGTACCGCGAGTGATACCGCGCGCGCCCGTTTTACGAGTCCCGATTTTGTTATAGCAGCACAGCCCGTGCGTGATGGTGTCGTTCGGCACACAGAACGCGCAAGTCTCCCCATTCTCTGCGCGCCCAAGTAATACGAAATTAATTTTCGCGCGAAATCGTCCTGAACTGCGAAAGCAAATACAACACAATCAATTACGTACGTTGTGTGCGAGAAAATAAATAATACAACATCTACATGGAATACAGGCAAAATCTCTATGTGTGTGAGGTCGTAATACGCATTATAAATAATAATAATAATAATAATTCTAATGTTTTTACATCATTGCAACTCGTATATTATTTATGTCGGGTAAAAAAAGTCGTATAAATTACGTCATAATTATTTATTTGGGATGTGATAATTTTCGTGCGCGTGCTGTTAAAATCTACAATTTTTAACACCGCTCGAGAACGAGAAGGCCAGAAACGCTATTGCGCCTGGCGATAAACGTAACAACTCGCGCGAACGGCGATACCGCGGGTCGTTACGTGTCCTAATATTCCGCATACTTACGATACGGCCGATCGTGCCTTTATTAGCGGCTCGGCGACGACGCGAACTTCGTAAAATGCATGCGTCGTAAAGAGCCTTATCTTCGCAAAGCACGATAATTATACGGCAAGAGAAAGAACTTAAGTGGCTCGCGGCGGTAGTTAAAAACGCGCGCGTATGTGTGTACGTGTGTATGTGTGTGTGTAGAAATTCCGTGTTTGACCAGCGAATTAACAATTACGTAATATCGCGTGAACAGTCGGGATCGATAGCTATAAAATTCTGCGTGTGAACAACGAATTCGCAATTACCGGCACTCTGTTTGGACGGTGGATTAATAACGGGCTAATTGTGTTATTCCGCCAATCTGAATTATATTATTGATCATTTTCGAAACGGACAAACATCCAAGATATCGATGGTTCGTATCGGAGTTTCCGATCGATCGGATGTCTCGACGATTTTCCGAGTTACAAACTACCTTCACCGTGCCGCCGCTGCCGCCGCCGTGACGCAAAAAACGTTGGTGGCGACTATCTCGCCACGAGAAGCTCGCAGCAAACGAAAAGCCGTTCGCAATTTACGAGATGTGTACGTGTAAAAGTTCCGCGAACCGTGCACGACGACGACGACAAAGAGAACCGAGCGAAGTGCGGGCTTGTCGATCGTCTCCGACAATTTTACGAGGCGTGTACGTCGATTATCCTCAACATCGTTAACCTGCCGTTTCTTCCTCACTCCTCGCGACCGACCTTCACATCGTGGTTGGTTCTTACCAATAATATAAGTGACGATTTAATTAATTCAGTTACCAGCGTGTAATACTCTTGTAATACTCTTCCAATCGCCGGAAGGAAAATAAGAAATTTAGGGGTAGTAATTACCGTCGCAAATAAAATTAGCGATTTAACTTATAATAAATATACACACACAATCCGTTGTTAATTTCTGAACTTTTAATTTCTATTTAATTTATTGAATATTTGTTCCTTTAATAGTGAAGTATTTAATTTGTCAAAAGTTCGCGTCAACAAAAGCTTGTAAGAAAATGTGTTATTCATGTTTATGTAGTAGGAAGATTATCGGTGACTTCGGTAATTGTCTGTTTTCATAAGTCACTTGACATACGTGAAGCCGTTGCCAAGTTCTTTCTGCAATAATTGTATAAACATTTCATGCAAAAATAATCGTGAAATTTGGAAAATGACAATGTTTCATCTGATTATTTAAAATTCGCGAAACGATTGATTTGTATCGATTGAGGTCATACTCCTATAGACGCACTGTACGTAATCATTGTTGTCGTCAAATTATTGCCAAGTTTAGAGAGAGGGCTAATCACTTCTATCTATCATCCCAATATCCATTAAGCGTGTCGCGATAGATGTTGAGGATCGGTAAACGAGGAGCAAAGATTCGGAGAATAGACAGAGAGAGAAAGAGAGAAAGAGGGAGAGAGGAAGAAGACCGTTGTTTGAAACTCAATTAACGAACCGGAGTTCGGCGCAACGTTTTCTCGGAAGAGAGCGCGCGTCTTATCGATCAAGAAGCGAAGCGTAGGGAATTAAGCTTCGATCGAAAGGGAGGAAGGGATTAGTTTTTGCGGGTGACTCCGCCGCCGATCCTTCGGCTACCCTTCGTCTCGCGAAAGGTGGTCGAACGCTGTAATTATTAGCCCTGAGCTAGCGAACCCGTAGGCGAGAGAAGATTAACAAGATATAGTCTCAGCGCGACGCGTGGAGATAAGACTAGGTACGAGAAAAAAAAAATATCTCCTCTTTTTTCTCTCCTGCGCGCGCGTTGCGTGAAAACAATAAACTATTATTCGCGCTTTCATCGATATTTTGCGCGAGAAAGGACGACGCGTCACACTTCGAAGTTGGCTGCATAACTAACGAGGACACGTGACTTCGCGCGCCGCTAACTATCGCGACGAACTTCACGGTCGAACGTTTCGCGCAAGATTGCGAAGTCATTGGAAAATCAACTCAAAAATCAACAATTTCGTGAACGCGCAATCCATACCTTGAACAATCTATGAAAAGTATCGCCTCTGTAGATCTCGACCGTGAAATAATCGTTGGCATATATTGAAATCCGTCTGATAGACGTGCGCGTCGTCTTCCGTCCTCTAATCCGTGTCTTGGCACTGCGGCGAAAAAGCACTCGCGTTTCCTGCCGCACACTCCGTATATTTGTCCCTCTCTTTTCCTGTTCTGATATCTTCTTCTCTCGCTCCGTCTCGCACTGACACTTTCGTAGGGCAGAGACACGCGTGCACGAAGCCTCCCCCCGACACACGTCTGCGTCGAACGTGTATGTATGACGGTCGCGACCGGGACACCGAGAAACAAACGATGAGCGCCACGAACGTACCGCGCAACGTACGACGCTCGACTGCGAGCCGGGTAGAATCGAAGTGGATGACGGGAACGTGTGAACGCCGCTTGCCGCCGCCGCCGCCACCGCCGCGCCGCGCGCCGCGAACACCAATAAGCGACGACCAACACCAACCGCCGCGGCGGGCCCACACCGACGCATCAATGAGAACGAACGCACACACAACACAGCGCCGCTGAGCAGCAGTGGCAGCTCCGCCGCTCCGTCTCACTTCCACCGCAAGCTGTCCTACCCCCACTTGTCGTTCCCCGCGCGAGTCAAGGGCGTCGACCGACGGGGGCGAGAGAGTCGCTTCGTCGTCTCCCGGAGTTTATGGGTTACGAAGAGGAGAGAATCTGTATCTTCTTCTATCTACCGCGCGCTTTGGCTCGGCTCTTCCCCGAAGGCCGTTAAAAAGATTCAATCTACTACTTGCGCACCAGCTATCTTTTTGATACACTCTTTTACCCTCTATCCTTTTCTTTTCACTGTTGCTTGTCATTCCGCGATTTTATCGGCAATGTCCGTCAAATTTCTTCGACAATAATATGAAAACATTCGCTTTTATCTTGTCATCGCGCCTTGTTAATCAGTAAATCTCGATAATCGATGAATGAATTTGACTTTAGAGAACTTCAAATTTCGGAGTCGTAAACATAGACTGTGACGCTAACAACTTCATTCGATTCAAAAAAGAGAAGAAAAAACATCACGAAATATATTAAATTTAATTTGGCGCGATATTTTGAGTATGTGCGACGATATTTGTATTTATCTCGGAATCGCTGACTTTCCGCCAAGCGATCTTCAATCACGCGAAGATGAAGGCGAACTCGGCGGTGCATTAATATATTCGTTGTCGCGCGGCGCGTGCGGCAAGTTTCGAAAACTCTTTATCGACACCCCTGCTTTTCACGATGTGCTTTGCCGCTCTCGCTCTTGCATCTGTCCCCTCTTCGTCCCGTAGCATCTTCTTCTCTTCGCACTCTCGTACCACGGATAAACCCCGTGTTTTGTAGCGCTCGTTCCTGCCACTCGTCGTTATCATCGCTCTCCGTCGCACCACCGATGTTTCTTAATCTTTCGCTCTCTCATGTCGGTCTCTCTTGGTGTGTGTCTTTCTCTCTCTCTCTCTCTCTTTCTCTGTTTCTCTCTTTCTGTCTCCCTCTCTCGATCGCGCCCCCGCAATCTACAGACCGGCGGTGCAGCGGGAATGCTGAATGTCGGGCTGTGTGTGGAAATATGTACATATGTACACATGTATGTGTACGTGACTGCGACAGAGACGGAGCGAGTCAAAGTGGCGGAGAGCGCCGGACAACACGAGTCAACCGGCAACGTAAGTAGAGAGCTCGGCGTGGGTGTAACCGCCGCGAGCGTATAGGTGGATGGAGGAGTGTGCGAACACGCGTACGTACGCGCATACGTACGTGTAATACTGTGTACATGTACGTGCATGCAGGCAGTTGTGTATAAAGCGCACCGCGTGTACGTGTGGCGCTCATCATATTACACACCGCTCATGCATCGCGTCCGCCGCCGCCGCCGCGCGCTGCTTTGAGGGCGCGCGTGAGGAGAGATGAATCCTCGATTCGGTTAAACGCCCGCCAACTGAGGGGAGGGGAGGGAGATGCTCTAAATCAGAGCTGTCTACCTGAGCAGCCGGGGCTTTTCGAAATTCCAATACTCCGAGAGCGATGGGAACGGAGACGGAACGAGCGAGAGAGCGACGGCGACTATTGCACCGATGCGTTTTCCTGCGCATCTCGTCGCGAGATGTATGTCTTCCTTGCCGGCGTGATCGATCATGAATAGAAATCGACGGGACGCCGTGACGCGATGCTGCATCATGTTTCGCTCCGGAATAATGGAATCACAAATATTGAAATTTCCTTCGAGAATTGAAGTTCGAAAAAAAAGTGTGACTCGCGCAGATGTGAGTTTTTAAGGTTTTAAATAGATTTTGTACGAAATATCCAAGATCGCTTCGATAAATTCGCGCAGGTTAGAGATTTTTACTCCAACTTTTCATGACTTACATGTCACGAAAGTTACAGAAAACAATTATAAAAGTAATTTTTCCAAATATCTCTTTTTAGGATCTTCAAATAAAATCCGATTGAAAATTACATTTAAGCAACGTTGACGATCAAATTGTATTTTGTGGATCATCGTGTTTATCATAGACACAAATTCAGTAGCGCACAGCATTGATTCAACAAGGTACATAAAAGCAAGTAGCCGATGATCACGACGGACTTCGTAGCTGGTTATCACGCGTCCGAGGTCCGGACAAACGATCGCTAATCTACGCGTACGTGATCGCGATGCGAACGCGCTTGGCTGCCCGTCGACTTATTGTCATTCGGCCTCAGTCAGTGTCGGCGGCGTCGCAATTTGCGAGAATGTGGTCGCCCGATAGCGTAGGATTGGACCGACGTCCGTTCGCCCGTCTCTTTCTGCATCTCTTCGTCGGAGCAGCCGCAAGCCGCAGCCCACTGCACTTTTGATCGCGCGCGCACACGCGCGTTCATTATCCGCGCACACATTCGTGCGAACGTCGCACGTAACCATATTTACGGTCGCATCGGCCGCTCTGTGTGTGTGTATAAGAAGAATGTGTGTGTGTATAAAGAAGAATCGATGTGAGCGTGCGAGGGAGTATACTTCGAGGGAGTATACGAGGAAACAGCCGTAAACGCAATTGGAAATCTTTAGTGGATACGCTCTTGCACCGCGTCCGCGAAGAAATACGGAGAAGAATTGCGAAGTGATGGCGTGAGCGAGGAAATTTATTTTGTCGTGGGAATTCAATTCTCAAGGCACGCACCAAATGCACACTCGTGTGTGTGTGTGTACATAGATTTAAAAAAAGTATCTCAACACACACGTGACGCGTAAACACACATGCTCGTCGCACGCAAAAGAAATTGAAAAATAAATAAAATCTGTGTAATTGCATATAAAGAACTCTTATAGTGCGTTTAAACTCTCAAACTGTTTCAATGATAAATCGATTTAGAGACTCTTGGAAATTAATTGATTCATCGGAGTGATGTTTCCTTCCGCGACGACGCACGCCTGACGATTTGCTTGCAATTTGCGTGTTTTTCGCACGGAAGCAAAGGTCGTAGTAACAACATCGTCTCGCGCGTTTTCTTGTCGCGTGACTAATAACAAGCCGCTCTTCGAGTTCGTCAGTAACAATTTGGTCGGTAATTATAGCGAGCAATACGTATTACACGGTTCTCTGGCGGACTCTGCATTGTCAAGAAAATCGATATCTACGAGAGTGCGAGTGCACGCGAGGTCGTCGTGAAAATCGCAGCTTCTCTCTGACATTGTACTACTGGATGTCTTATTGATTTACACGCAAACTGCAGTCAAATATACACCTTTCCGAAGTTGCGTGTATTGTCGGTAGAAAATTGTTTTAACGACACAAATACATTTAGCGAAATAACATTTTTGAACTATAGTTTTATAACATTTTCTGTTACAGTTTTGTAAAGTTTATAGAAATTTGTACGTGCATGTGTGTGTAAACGGCACTTAAATAAGAAGTTTAACGTGATTTGTTTGTTAGAAGATTTCTCTAACTATATTCGCTTCTCGCGATCGAGGGAATGATTAATTTGAGAAAATAGTTCATTGTAAAAAGGTACTTCTCGCGAAGGCGTTACGGAGTTCCGTAAAACCGATGAAACACGCGAACCGGATAATTATCTCCCTGGTAGAGAAAAACTGTTGAGTTACGTGAGAGATAAAAAAACAAACAGAGCAATAGGTCTGTCTTTCTCTCGACGCGGCACGTGGAAGCCTGTTCAGTTTTTCATCTGACTTAAAATTAGAGACATGTAACGTATAGAGTTATTGTACAGCTATTCAATGTAAGTTAAAATAATGCAAAAGAAATTAATAAGAGGGAAAGATTTTCGTAATGATTTAGTAACTTTTCTGTTTGAGAACTTGAATCGAGATCTTTTTAGAACAGACCTTTACTGCCTGAAAGATAGATTATAAAAACAAAAAACAATCTACAACGAGTGACGTGAACCCACACAACACAGTGACGTCTCTCCTTTGGACGTCTCTCTGTTGCTCTGAGAGCATTCATCGAACGTCCGAAAGACGTCCCTGTGTTGTGTGGGAAGTTGTTTATTTCTATTTGACACAGAGTGTTTTTTGGATTGAGGCAGTATACATATATCAGTATACATACATATCGTTATGCGTATACAAGAAACGATCTTTATAGTCGTGTGTCTTGTATATTTTTACAAATATTTCAACAAAAATACTTCGAAATATTTGACTGATTATACAGTTTAGACAGTTCAGACTCAACATATATTTATCACCATCAATTTTGCTAGAATACGCATTGTTTTTAATTCTTGACTCAAACAATAGACAGTTAAATAATTGACAAATAATACCAAATGTTACTTACTTTTACCAGATATATTTCTGCAATTTTCGCTTATCGTTTCGAAATTTAATTTAACGTCAGTGTCGGTGAGTGCGCTTGAGTACATTATACGTGTTGACCACGAACAGCGTCGAGATCGAGTGGCGTACTCTGTTGGTGCCTGGGCGTATCTTTTGGATAGTTTCCTTTCGATCGGTCGGTGCAGTGTCGCTGTGGCATGAGAAAACGCGACACATTTTCTCTTTTTGAACGACGAACTACGCGCGAATCCTAAAGAAGGAAAGCAACGAGAGCATGCGCGCGCGCGTTGCTAGACAGACGCATTGCATTTGTCAACATTGCGGCGCATGCGTAGCGTTCGAGAGACGTGCAAGGACAGAGCGAACGCAGGAAAAAGCGAGACGAAGACCGAGAACGCACAGCTGGCAACCCACTGACGATTGATCCCGTACGGTTGGCACCGCAAGCTCAGTCACTTGCAAACCACCGGGCGGACTGTATCGGTGTCGCCACCTGACGGTCGCGAACGAGTCGCCGTGTAGAGACACAATCGAGAGGTAACAACAGTCTCGTTCTCCGTCTTGATTTTCTTTCTCGTTCCGTTAAGGCCGAAGTTTGTGTACAATTGTGTGCGGTGTTGTTTTCACGGCGTTTCCACTTCTCTCTTGCGTCTTTCAAACGTTTCTCGCGAAAACGTGCGTAAGCCGACGATAACGGCGATTTCGTCTCATTTCGTTTCCTCGGTCCGCGCCGGTGGTAGGTAGGAGAAGGGAGCAGAGGAAGCGCCGCTCCGCTTCTGTCTCTGAAAACGACGGGGTGAAAACGACGTCGACGTTGACGACAAAAAGGTAATAAATAGATGCGTAAACGCGTCTCTGCGGTCGTGTGTAATTCTTCAGAAAGAAACTCTTCGTTCGTCTTCGTTTCGTGCTGCGCGCAACAACAAGAGGGGAGCTAAGAGGGCCGTTGCTCGGACGTGTGACGTGGGCCGGATTATGTGAAAATGGATTGTAAAAGCGTGGTGTACAATGCTGCAAGGGACGGCAAGCTTAGACGCCTTAAGGTGAGTCTTTCTAATTATCTGTCTTTCTCTGTTCTTTCTTCCTCTCTCTCTCTCTTTCTCTTCTCTTTCTTTCTCTCTCTGACTTTATCGGAGACGTGGTTATTTTACACAAGCAAGATAATACTTTCGGAAGACCTCTGCGGTCGGGAATCGCTCGCGACTCTCTGTCGAAATCGGTGCAATTTAGAGATGAGAAGGTCATCGTAGACGAAACGATAATCCATATTTTTTCACGGAATGTTTTCTGTTTGACGTATGTCTGCGTCTATCTCAGAATATGAAACGGAGTACATAAAACACATTCGTGCCGGTTTTGATGGCGGCGGATAATCGATCGAGAGAAACACATGGTACTAGAGATCGCCTCGACATCGACAAAAATTCCATGTTCTCTACAACTATTCTATGTGTATTGAGACGACAACGCGAAGCAACGGCCGTGCCTCGAGTTGTGCTACATTGTTGAAACGGTTTCCGATATCGCTTTGTTCGCGTCTCGAGGTCGCCACTTTGAGTGTTTTCGGGAATGACGATGCGGTGCATCAAATAGGTTTATTCTCGACGACTCTATAATTTGAGAAATCTGAGAAATTGTAGATAACTTGTGACCGAGTCTACATTAACGGTTACCTTGATAGACAGACATGGCTATTTTCTGTATAAAGTTGCAACGTTTTATTGTACTTGACACGATAGGATGGAAACAGCTGACGAGGTCGTTTCGACAAAAATGACTCGAGGCGGATTCTACGCGTAGAACAAATCTGCCGTTTCAATCTCTACTTGCTTGAACGACACAAGCAAGATCGTAAAAATAACATTTGCTTGCATTTAATAGTTTTATTCTAATTATTTCAGTCAAATTATGAAACGTAAGAGCTAAACTCGCGATTTTTTTTTGTGTACACATATTTATATGGAAATTTATTTGGAAAAGCGTAACGTTTATCATACAATACAACAAAAAACCGCACATTCGCAACTGCTCTTTGTAAGGCAATAAATGAGATGTGGTTTTTCGAAGTTGCCGTAACAGTATTCTCGCGTGACGCTTTCTCGATGTCCTACTTAAACTTTTATATCACGAATTATGTGTTCGATGATTTCAGTTCTTTATCTATGCGCACGCAAAATGAGAAAAAAATGTGTCATACTCTACATATTGATGCTCTTGCATAGTCGTTATTGCGACCATATTGATACTGTGACGTCAGAAAAGAGAATTATAATTTTTGTGACACGTTTATATTTCTAGAAATAGACGAATCGATTTTTTTTAAGTGCTATGATCAATATTCGAAAACAAAAAATTGGCAAAATCGACGAATGACGTCTGTTACACAAAAAATCAATTCACTTCAGTATAAATTGCATGACAAAAATTAAAATGACTCTTTATTTGCGTGTCACATGTTCGAACAATGTACAGTGCGATAATAAAGGTGCAAAAAAATTAAAAATTAAATTATCTCGTGCTATTTTAAATTCGAGTTGCATTGAACATTAAATCAAACATTTGTGAGACAAGAATAAAATGCGAGGAAATAAAAAAAAATTGAAGAATATAGTTGCTGCTTACATATACATATTTATATATCCATTATATATCCATTGTCCATTTAGTAGAGATTTATACTATGGAAATATATATTTTACATAGGAAACACACACATTCAGATTAAAATATTGTACTATTCACTGCGTGTTCTGCGTTGGCGCATGTATTTGGGGTAAGTATTTGCAGCTCACGAGATAGCGTTGTAACGTGGCAGACATACGCAGCTTGTGAAACTGAAATGGCAAATGCGCGTAGACTTGTCAAGCATAATTTCGAAATTTTGCTGCGCGATCGTTAACTTGTTTGCCACGTGAATATAAAATAATTCAAGAAAGTATTTGATAATTGCGAATTGCATTTAAATTTGATAATAAATATCACAATGAGAAGATGCCATAATTACAAGAACAACAGTACAAGAATGTAAAATATTTAAGCGTTGGCTATATACATGCCAACGTGTAATAGCCGTTCACATTTTGCGATCACGCGACATGCGCGTTGACTCTTGAAAACCTCATTTTCTTAAATTAGAAAAAGTTTGCTTCGTGAAATATTCACGCGTTCTCTTATAAAAACTACTACTGCTGCTTCACATTACGCCGCTGTGCTAAAATCACAAAATTAATGTTCTCTTAAAAGCTTTTAGTATCTCATTGCGTTACACTACATATTCATCGAGCATCTTGTGTAATCTCTAAGCTGGTAATTTCCCATCTTAGACATATCTCGCGAAGTAACTTTTTTCTGGTTTTTCCCCGTTAATTTTTCCAACAAATCGCGAGTGTTTTAACACTACGCTTGCAACTTTGCTTCGTAAACTCATTTGCTAACAAACAGTACTACCGACAAATTCCTACGAGAATCTTGAAAATCTCTTGTCCGTCGTCATGTTTTTCCCGCGTTAACAGACTGTGCTATAAAAAAATTTATATTTAACGATATTTTCCGTTCGCGTATTTGCAAAACTTGTCCGATATGATTGGCTTTGCATAGCTGCACGCGACGAATCCGCAGTACATATGCGATAAACACGCGATTTAACAGAGCTCTATTACACAGATATGAAACTTCGATGAGTTTATATGTATATAAAAATATTTACAATATATTTGTATAAATTGTAGATATTACATTGTATATGTAACACACTCATCTTTTTAAAAATAAGTCTGTTACATATACAATATAATTTTACATTTTAACAAAGTCAATTTTGACTATTTGAGAGTTAGCTTTCTTATTAACAAAAATTAATAAAAATAAGACTTAATAAAAATAAGACATTTGTATGCAAAAAAAAATTCACCGAAGTGTCAAAGTTGTCAGTGAATTCAAGAAGTAATATGCATTCAAAGGCTTCTTACTTTAGAGAATATTATATAACTCGGTAATTATTCAAAAGATTCAAGCGATGTTCATGAAGTCGTTAGTCTTAGTTTTATGCTTGCGATAACTTTCTTAAACTTGTGGAGAAGGTGCTTCTACAGTTGAAGGATAAATCTTGTATAAATCCACTTCCGTGCAGTTCTTCTATTTATAACATTCGTACAATTTTTTCTCTTCAGAGTTATGTCTTTTATGTTCATCATTATCAACTTAAATTTACACTTGCTGTAGTTTCGAAGATTTGATTTATTATAGTCGACCTCTCGAATTGAGCAATCGCGCATTGATCTTTGAAAGTTCGCATCTTCTCTGAGAAAAGAAATCAGCAACTATATAAAAAACGCGATCGGTTGAGATCAGTTTTATTGTCGTGATAAGAAACGTCGATAAAAAAAAGTGATGCTACAGCAAAAACAGTGGCAGAGATTCTTTGAAAATTTCTACGACAAAATCAGGAGACACACGCGCGCTTTCCTTGCCTTTTGACTCGCGTTTATCTCGGGTAGGAAAATAGCCGCAGCAAACAGCAGTTTATATTTAGCCAGCGGGTCGTTCGTAAGACGCGCTTTCGCAGTTGAATATTTCTGGTCGCGCGGCTTCTCTTACACGTTTCGCTTCGCAACTTGCATGTTGTACATACGTATCATGTATGCGTCTACGCGTGAAAATCGCAGAAGCGCAACGTGGTGGAGCGAGCCTCGACAGCCGAGCGACACGGTAAGCCGATCGGCCAGCACGAAATCGCGTGTCTTATCGATGAAATCGATCTTGCGTGTCTCTTTCGTCTCAGCAGCGACGAACACGTTCGTTCGCGACGCCGCGACATCGAACGATGCGTAAACACATAAAGATGCGATGTCCAGTACTTACGTCCTAGCTTTATTTGTGTCTGTAGTCAACAGTAAACGACTTGCAAAGAGCAACGTCGTCATCATTTATGATTATACTTTCTTGTTTATAGAGAAGTAAACGGAAAATTGTACGCAAAACGCGAGTTAATCAGTTGTGCGCAATCGAGATAAGAAAGGAAAATATGAAAAGAGAGAGAAGGAAATTAACTTGCACTTTGTTACGTTCTTTGAAATGATGTTATGATTTCGCGATACGTTACAACTGAACAAACAAATCGCTTAACAAAGAATACCAAGAAGTTACACACACATTCTTGTAAATTCCCGGTTTGATCGATCAGCTTAATTGATTAGTTCACATTACAGTCACGTTTGTCATTGTTCTAAAAAAAAAGAATACAAGTGAAGAATTGATTTGAATTAACATTAACACATACAATGTGTATGTGTTTTTTCTGTGCACACTCTCTTTTATCTCTATAGTCGGATATGCTTTTATTTATGAAGTTGCATCTTTCATTGTTAAGATGTTATCAAGGCATTATACTGGCGCAACTTCATAAAATTTAAAACAAGTATATGGACCGATATAACCGGAACTTGATTGAATCACCATAAAATTAGCATCCCCTTATCGGTCGCTCATAATGCAAAAGTGTTTTCTTGCACAAAATTGCACGAAGTCTTTTACTCAATCGTATCTAATGATAAATTTTCGATGTTCTAAATTAAAAAAACCAAGTTTTTAACTTTGCGAATTTTGTATCAAACTTCGATTTCAAATCTGGCAAAACGATATGTAAGAACGTCATGGTTTTGTTTCATTTTAATTTAGTAAGACGTAATTGATTAAAATTTGTTTTTTAATTAAAATAAAAATGTCTTCTCTAAATTCCATAGAAAATATATATGTTAATTACATTGATATAATAAAAGTATTTTAAATGTTTGTCGACATATAACGAGAGTGAGAGAGAGAAAGGGAAGGAAGGAAGCCCAAGATTAACGAGATTTGGCAATTTTTCTTACGCACAGAAAATAGTAGCGCTGAGGGATGAGTGCGCTGCCTTGCAGCTATTAATAGTCATTAGTTAATTGGCGAGACGTCGCTCGCCTCACGCGCGTGTTACTCAACGAGAATCTGCGAGGTAACTCTCTTCGTCATAAATTGCCGATCGATCGTCGAACCGCGACATCGCACGACCGCTCTCGACGTTCTTCGAGGCGAGGAATTTAATTCCGGAAATTGTACAAACTCGACTTCACGGACGATAGACTATATTTACTCATCCGTGTGTTTATTTAATCGCTGCACATTCCATTTCGAGATATTATTGTATAATGACTATGTTCGTATTTGCATGCAATATTATGCTTTCTTAGCGTGGCATATCATATTTTATTCGTCGAGTTCGATCGATTGTTCACGAACGAAAGTTAGCGCGCTTTACAACGTAAAAACGTACAATAACTGGTATATATAATGTATATACAGTTTGTTTAGAATGTATGCGTATCATATTACAAATATTTGCGATCTGTCGAGTGTTTATTCGGTTTTTTTTTTTTTTTTTTAAGACACTATCTCTTATCGTACGAGAGATACACCTATCACTTTCAAGATATTTATCGAATCACACACGCGAGCGAAGGTCCATTTATAAGATTCTCGTGCTCGATGGAATACAATGAACTCGGTTCTCGATAAGAAACGCCTTTCAGTAAATTATTTCTTACATCGACAATTAACACAAGTAAAGACACGAGAAAAAAAATGCGAGGTTAATATAAGCCTCCAAAAAAATAATAATATATTTTTGTTAACAACTCCAGCAGGCCGGGTGTAATGTATAAATGGCACCGAGATCGATCCGCTCTTCTACAGAAATTCTATTTATAAGACCAGTCAACATACGGGCACGAGCATCTCGGTGGATGCGGATGATTAAAATAGCCGCGCATAGGTGTAACCTGAAATGAGCCTCAATCGGCAAAGTGACCATTTACGAGAGAACCCCCTGACCTTTTCAGCGGGGTTATTATCGACGAGAGAGTATTATCGTTGTCACGCAGATCGGAATTGACTCGGTTTGCTCGATACGTTTTAAAGGAATCGATTCTACTCTCGTATTAAACGAATTACGATGTTGGCGTAATTTAGCATCGTTCATCGATCACGGTTGCGTTCTTCTTGATCGGTGAAGGAACGCGCGCGTTTAGCGATTATCCGATTGCCTGAAACGATTATAACGTTCGTTTAAAGTTACACAAATACCTCGTCCGCAATTAAAACCGGTCGACAGGTGGTCAACATCTAAACTGGTCATCGAAAAGCTTGTTTCGTGTTCAATCCGTCATGTCGTGGCGCGTACAGATTCTTATTACGCAAGATAATACAGCAGTTATCGAACTACCGACAGTGCGTTCAATGCGCACGCACATGTACACGCGCGCAATTGCGTAACGCAGAATCTCGGCTCCAAGGTTGACTCCAATTTACAACTAAACGCCGTTTTTTATTTTAGAAGAGATTTTTCGACCGCGGTATTTGTTCTGCGAAACCTTCTTCGAGATCTGTTTTGAGAAATTGCACCTGTAAATTGCTTTTTTATATGCAGAATGTTGTAGATTGCAACAAATGAACAAGAAGAGGCGAGAAATTTAGACGTGTTGTTATATAAAGAAAACTTAGGCAGAAAGGCATATTTTGCCTTTAGCTGACAGTGTTTTATCTAATTATTTGTCTGTGATAATATCTACAGTATAATTAAAACATAATATGTAATGTCTACAATATAAATTGAAAGTTTGCTTAAACACGCGTGTCGAAATAAGATAACATAAATCGTATTTTCCCCTACGGTTACGCTTGCTTTCTTCGGAAAACATCACAAATTACATTCTCCCTCTGTCTATAAGATAATAGGTTTATAAGATAGTACACGTCTGTTTTAATATCGTTTATAAACCTTTGTGCGGTTAAAACTATTCTCAGATCAATTTCTTTTAGATCTAGAACAAAAAGAATTATATATTGAATCTATGTGTGTGATGAAGCGCCGATATTTTTCCCAACGATCTCGTACAAGACGAACCGAGAAAAAGAGATATCCTGCTCTCGTTTCGTGATTAGTAGAACGTTTCGTTCCTCGAGTCAAATCGGAAAAACATAAACAGTATCAAATTGCTCTAAACGCCGACAAAATGAAGTGCCACAAAACGTTGATCTGAAAAATGATACAAACGCGGTCTCGTAACCACGTGCAAAAATTATTGCAACACACACCGAGAAAGTATCAAGTGTGTCAAAACATATGTAAATGTTTGTCAGAAAAAGGAGAAAGAAGAATAAGACAATATGAGCAAGTTGAGTAGTAAAAATAATTGATTTTCTTTTTTTCTTTTATTTATTCTTCTTATTCAGACGTTTCTTTTCTCTTCAGAAAGTCTTCTTCAGTAAATAAAAGTTAAAGTAGATAACAAAACAATTTAAAGGAATAGAAATTTTTTTAGACGGCATATCCGATGTTCGTTCATCGAGGTCAAAGGAAGAATGATGGCGATCGTTAAACCGATTATCCTGGCTAATGCAGGTTCGATCCTGCTGGGAATGTAAATTCTATGGTCTTATGTAATTCCCCGAGTCTTCTGTAACGTGATGCGGTAGCGGTTGTAGTAGTAGTGTATGACGCTTAGCGCGAGGATCGATAAAAACCTTCGTTCTACTAGTTGTGTTATCTCCATCTGGAGCGTCCTTTTTTGCCGACAACGCGCACAAAGTGTTCTAAGCGCCGAGCTCTCTCGGCGTGTGATCGACTCGCCGTAATCGCAGGAAGGCTCCGCTCGATACCTTGACATTGCTCGGAAATCATCGTCTCATGCCACGCTTTTCCGCGTTTTACTCACGGATTTTTTTTTTTTTTTTTGATCTGACGTCTTTCGCGTGTTGCACACGTGTCTATGTTTGTTATCTGTCGCATCGCTTGCAACTTGTGCAATTACACGCCTCCACATCTTCGATTCGCACTAAGAGCTACTTTGATAATCGCTCGATTAGCGATTGACATTTTGCCCCCATAATTCTAGCTTGTAGATATAAATCAATAAAGCAGATAAATAAACGCGAAAAACAGGTCACATGGTAACAAAAAAAACAGCGGTAAGTTTCTCGATATAATGTTTCCTTTATTCTCTTTATTTAAAGACAAATCGTGTGTTTCGCCAAAATAAAATAAATTATAGACTTTGTGTTGTTATTGTAAAAGAACAGAAGGATGTTAATTAGCTAGTGTTTGCTGTGCAAGAGTTTTGCTAATAGATGACACGCACTGCAATAAAAAAGAGAAGTTTGTTTAAATAATTAAAAATACAAATCACATTCGCGCGGAAGAAATGTCTATTAATTCTAATATTTTTTATCTTCTTCTCGAGTTAGAATTTTTCTTGAATTATTTCCCGGGCTGAATCTAAATCATTAGCGCTCGTGAGATTTTGCCTTTGTTCTCAGACGAAATCCAAACGGTATAAAGACGATGCAAAGCAGCTTTGCTTTTCAAATCGGATTCAGAAACACCAAGTACTCAGGAGATTTCTGCAGAAATAGAATATTTATTTAACTTGAGAGAGAGAAAGAGAGAGAGAGAGAGAGAGAGAGAGAGAGAGAGAGAGAGAGAGAGAGAGAGAGAGAGAGAGAGAGAGAGAGACACAAGCCGGTCGAAAGTCACGTCGTGCTCTTGTTTCCTCTTTTATGACCAAGTAAATCAAGGGTTTTTGTCTCTTCTGACAGTTTGTCCTAGAAAAACATCAATCGAACTCTGGATTCTTTTTAACGTAACATATATTTATGTGAACTCTCGGCATCTTGACTCTCTTATGACAAAAACTATTTTGTAAAAACCAACTTAAATATTTACATACTTCAGCAATAGCAAATATGTTATCTTATTTGTGATTTCAACATGAATATAAAATAGAAATCGTGCAATTGCAATAAATAAACATAAAATCATAATTCAATGATTTAATTAACATTGACGCAAGCGAGGGCGACTTCAGACATCACTTCCTGTTATTAGTGAAATCGTGCGATTGTTATTGCATATCGGTTACATTATCCGGTCCGGAAATTCGTGATAAGCAAGTCGGTCGTAAAAACGAATGCATTTAGCGCGCAAGTTCCACATGCAAACACGAATGCAATTGTCTAATTAATTAATGTGAATGAAAAAGAGAAAGAGAGAGACGTTTTTTAAACAATTGCACAACTTCTAATTGCGCGTCGAAAATTATAAAAGAATAAAAGAAAGAAAAGAGATATAGATCTTATCAAAAAACAATAATAGGTAAGAGAGAAGTATAAGGAAAGAACTAAAGTGTTTTTTTGTCTTGATGTAAATTCTCTGTCTCGCATATCTAACGTAACAATTTGTCTTATTGCGTGATCCTGTTATGTAATGCCAAGTTCAGTGTCGGTTATCATCCGACACATTGCGTATCTTGTATTTGTTTACGTTTTATTAAACATATACTTTTAAATATTTTTTTAACGCATCAAAGACAAGATTTATTATTTGAGATATTAAGAGATAGTGACGCGAGATGTAAACATCACACGCGTATGTGCGTATGAAAAAAAACTTGCAAAAAGTATGAAAAAAATTCGCTAGTATCTTGCAGCATGAAACGTGAAAAATTTAAGCGAGATTATTATCAGTGAGTCATAGAATCGTATTCATGCGTGAAGCGATCAGTTTTTTATGTCATCTTCTCGGGCATTCATTTCATTTGTAATTGTGTTTTCTAAGTCTCTTTATTTACAAATTATCGGTGTATGATGAGAACTGTTTGTGTTTTGACGCGGAGTTGTAATAGAGAAGAGGATCTAAATGTAGATTGAGTTAGTTTTTCAAACGTTAACGAGTCCTATAGAAGAAACGAGTATTTTTTCCACAATTTAGTGTAAAAATATATTCAAATGTACGCGAAAGAAAGGATTCAAATGTTCTCCAAAGTCATTCATTTCCGCCGTCATTACTTGTAACTTTATGTATAGATATACGCGTAATATACGTATACATGCTCTTAGTTGCAACTCAAAGGCGATATCTTCAATTAAAACAGCGATCGAGCAAGTAATTAGTAGCTACGTGACAATGACGCGGCTCTATCGACTTAATGGGAATGAACTTCGTGCCGTTCATTTACATTGCATGATGCGATAGACAAATACTGATGACGAGCACTTCACGTCGAGTAACTGCGTAATATCTTGATGCGGATTATCTTTCTAATCAATTTGAGAAATAATTTTCAGAAAATAAACAAAAATTATAAGAAGAAATTATAAGCGTTTCACTTGTATTCATTCTGAAAAATTTTTTTTAGACTTTGTTGTTTCTCTCGCTTACATTTTCTCTAAGAACGTTAATTGAAAGTACGTGTGCACTTCCCTGACTTGACTTGTGTAGATCTTGCTTAATCACATTCCTGTTTTCTCGGTTATGCAAATCGATATGTTCTCTCGTAATCGATAAATTTCCCGATCGACATGTTTTTATTTCCTGGATGCGTTGCATAAGCAGCGCTTACAATGAATTAATTTTTCTCACAAGATCAATGTATCGGTCGATATACAAACGTGAATATATATCGATCGTATTAGATAGATGGTTTATCAGGTCGGCTTGTTATTCTGCCGTGTCTTGAGTGCGCGCGGCGACGTCCTCGTAGTTACTGATAATGTCACCGCTTATAGCTGCAGTCATAATACTTTCGTCGAAGGTCCACGTAACGATGCTTATGTTAGAAAGTAAACGCACTAGTGTAACTTGACATAACTTGACTCTTACGCCGTTAATTTCACACATTTCGTTTTTCTTCTCTCTCTCACTTTTTCGTGCATCTCATTTGCATACAGGATGCGCGACAATGCGTTAATTTACGACATCCTGGTATATTAGTTTTGCGATATATCATTATATAAGATATATCGATATATCACATAGTACATATGTGTGTAACTAACAAAACGACAAACATCACAAAGATGTTGAAGATTTGATGACGTTGAATCTGAATAAGCACAAATGACGTTGTTTCAGTGACGCTCGCAACACTTGTCAGTGCAATAATTACTCCTATTGAGTCATATATGGCGCATAAAAATTGATGTTTACGCTAGAAGTTTCTGCTGGCATAACCTGTTGCGCTCATGAAGTATTATGCAACAAAAATTGTGCTATTCAGAAGAATTATTCAACAGTTTGCAAGTTTTTTTTTTTTTTTTTTTTGCACGCGACATGAAAGCGTTGACTTCACTCGAAGAGCCGTCTGGGTCAAACTCGCATTGTAATAAACAAGGTCTTTGGCTTTACAAATTTATTTTAATTTCACATTAAGTACCTAAACCACATCGTGTGGTTTTCCCAAACGTTGCTCGAGATAAACGATTCGTTCGCGGTTATTCAATTTTCTCGCGCAATAATATCGTAATTGTCTCGCGCGACACCACGTAATCGACGGGGCAAAACATTATCCGACTTTTCACCGGTACGGCGTCTCGTTACGTAATCGCGCGTCGCCGAAGTGTGTAATAGCCGATCAGGAAGAACAATTAGAAAGCTGCAGATGTTTTTTCGATTTCATGAACTACGCTTTCGGTTGTAATCACTCACTCGCCAGTAATGAACGTCCTCAAATTCTCGCGATTTTCAAACGAAGAGAATATTCTCGGAACTAAACAAGAGACATTTGATAAATATCTAAGAATATTTAAGAATATGAAAAATAAATAGTTATAGATAGTTTTTGTATTCAATAAATTATATACACGAACATCCTATGTTTTTGCCCGCATCTGCCTAAACACCTTGTTTCATCATCTCACGAGATTATTCAATTGTTATTTTCGGAACTGTCATTGTTGATGTATTTTGTATACAAAAAAAGACGATAATTCAAAATTCCACAAAAAGTTTAGATGCAATTTTAATTAAATTATATTATTATAAATGTATTTACAAAATGAGACACCAACATCTTCAGATGTTGATCAAATTTCTGATAATTTATTCAATATTGCACTTATAGCAACGTGCATTTATTTTAAATCGCTGTTTCTGATGTAACAGATATTCTTTACGAGGATATAGGTATATTAGCACTGTCGTTTACCATATGTGACATCGAGTACATCTGGACTGACGACTTTCTCGAGTTCAATACATCCCTGCATGAGGTCAATAATCATCGGTCCACCTCCAACGAATGGAGCTCGAAGTCCAACTTCTCTCCTACTCCTTTCTCGTGCAGTTGGTGTCTAGATCCTTGTCCGCTTCGAGGAAACCGCTTCAGTAATAATTCGGATCTACATCAGTGTGCTTTACATCGGAGTTCCTTTTTCTTTTGCTCAGTTTTGATCTGGACTCGCGCGAATTCTTGAATATACATAAATCACTTTATCTCGATTTAATTTGTAATTCGCAAAATGAATTTCTTTTTGATAAGTTATTAATTGTTTTGAATTTCTTTTTGATAATAGTGAAGATTAGCGATTTGAAAAAACGCTGTTTGAGGAAAAGAAGTTCCAACTGTCACATCTTTTAATACTAATAATAAATTATACAATTTTACAATTAAGTTTTTCTTCTATAATCTTCAAGTACTCTAGAAATTATTGATAAACTCAATAATTGCTTACGTAATTTTTTCTTAGCATATACATTTGCATCTTATAATTGCTTGCGAGATCAGATTTTTCCACTGCGTATTGTCATACAATAAGCGTGATCTTTTTTCAATATTCATGATAAAAAAACGATTTATCGCGCGAATAACATTTACATTATACAAACTACCGAGGAATTATAATAAAAGACATTTCTAAATTACCTTGCTTGTTTTGTTTTCGAAACGTTTCTCGCATTTACTGTGGTGTGATTCTTAATTGTCAAGTCAATTACACACATCTAAATATTCAACTGCAATTAAATGGAGCGTGAGGAGAATGATGAGTTGTTTATACAGGTAAGTTTTCACGCAACAAAATTTAACTGTTGACAATTGTGCGAATAACGTAACCAAGATTGCTTTTTTAACTTAATTGTGCACTTTACATAACTAGTGATTCACGCGGATTTTCTCGATGGAATATTAAACATGTGAGGTTTTTCGACCGCGGAAGTCGCAAGACACAGATGCCATGTTCCATTGTCTTGGGACAAGACAACCTTTGTTTTAGATGACGGTCTCTTTGTTGTTTAGTACAAACGCGGCACAGAAATTTCCAGACGACAGCTGGAAATTCCGCTAGTCATGGCGATGATGCAGAGTAATTTTCTCTTCGAGTCACAAGAGAAAGAGTTCCAGCGAAAAACGACCGACGGAGAGCGCGCGTTCTTCCCTGGAGTATATTTTCGTCCGACAATGATAGTTCGTTGTCCTTAACGAGAAACGCGCTCTTAACCGGTTGAGACCGTCAGTAAGAGAGAACACGGGAAAACATTATTCGACATGTTCGTTACAACGACTTAATGCTAGAAACATCACGTTTGACGGACTACTTACGACTGATCGCTGGTGAAAATATTTCATTTTTATAGATCTATTATGTTGTTCAGTAAATTATTCGCTATTTAACGAGGATTTGAGTGTTTTTAACTCTCCCGTCAATTGCATGGCTACATATAATTGTCAAAGTTTACTCTTAGCACATAGTCGCAGCGGCGCGAGCTTGACTGAGTTGAGATTGAAATTTTGTGACAAATAAAGCGCTCGCATTTTTTTTTATTTTTTTAATTTTTTTTAATACTGTCTTTCTGATATTTATTATTTGTTTACTCAGTAATGTCTTGTGGAAACATTGTTGCGAGATTTGGTAAAAAACAAGATCATAAAGAAACAGATATCAACAACAAAACAATATATAAAATGAACGTGATGTCACCTATAAAGTTGTTTAAAATATGCGTGATGTCAATAATAAATATACATATATATATATATATATATATATATATGAGCCAAACTGTCGTTACATCATGTTGTTTATTTTACATCATGTTGTTTATACAATCACATTAATTTTCGAGTAATTGATTCTGGAAATGAGTTTTGCCGTAACGAGATGACTCAATTGATCAGACCTAAAATCGGACTTGTTTATGATTAACAAAGAAACTTTCTACGAAATCGGTGGCAACAAGAGCGTGTAATTAAATGAAGGAAATGAGCTGAGCGATCACTCCGGTGATCGATATATACGGAAAAAAAAAAGAAGACGATTAAATCGCGTCGCGAGAAGGGCATTAGACAATTTTCCGGCCAGCGCCTCGTATAAAACGAATGCGGGTAATAACGAATAACGACCGGCATCACGTTCTAAGTCGTCGCGCGATTCCTATACATACGGTGGGTCGCGTTCGTTACTCGCGTTATCGATCGGATCAGCGACCGCGTGTTTTTCTCGCGCAATTACACGACGATCATAATTTTACTCGCTCGGAACAATATATCCTGCCGGACGGAAATCGCGACGCAAAATTATCTGGTCGAGAGTAATTCTCACACACCGTCTCTTTCTCTTCCTCTCTCGAATGCCGTAATCGTAATTGTCGCGGAAACTTTTTGTCGCTCCGAAATACCCGACGATGCAATCGTAACGCCGTAATTACATTGTGCACGGCAAGTCGGTCGAGGTCGACCGTAATGGGATTTTCGCGGCGTTTTCGCGTGAATTACATGTTTCGTCGTATGTGTGCGACTTCTCCTCATTTTGCGCGTGCCGTAATACCGTTTTTTTACGTGCACGCGAAATTTATCTACAATCCTCGTGGTAAATCTCGGTGCGCATAATGCTCGTTACACATGAGTGCATGTATAAATCAATCGTAAATTATCATTGTCGCGTGCGATTATTACCCGCGGGTAATAATCGCTAACGAATGATGATTTATTACGCGATCCTGTCAGTTGCGCCGCCATTGTGCGCGCGATTCCGTTCATTCATACTTTATTATTTCTATATTGCCGAACGGCGCGTGTGCGAACTCTCGCGTAAATCTCGTCGAACCGATGCGTTAAAGATCGTAAAACATCAATGTTTGTTGTGTTTCATCGGGGATTGATAGCTTTTTCCATGATGAGTCGATAAATTTAATTGCCACGTTAATCAACGCGAAACAAACATGGATATATTTGCGACACGTCGTGCCACTTCTCACACAGCGCGACCGTAGTGTGAACCTATCGGAGGTGACTAATGTAAAAGCTAAG
This sequence comes from Pseudomyrmex cubaensis, assembly GCA_014825685.1. Lineage (NCBI taxonomy): Eukaryota > Metazoa > Arthropoda > Insecta > Hymenoptera > Formicidae > Pseudomyrmex > Pseudomyrmex cubaensis. The sequence goes on from QVOA01023204.1 coordinate 97,795, forward strand.
TGGAACGTTGTGTATGTGCGTTGCGCTAACAATTGCGCATGCATTATTCGACCGCGGAACAAATACGGCATCCGCTTATCGATACTTGACTGCGGTTTGTACATTAATTGTCTCGAAATTACGTCAAATTTGTGACTAGAATTGTAAACAACACGCCGATAATATCGTCCGGATGTGTTGATTAATTTAATGGAAAATTGAAAGAAAACTTCATTAAAGCATCTTCTCAGAAGCGAGTAAAAAGTGATGTGAATGTCTGAAGAAGTCGAGGAAATAACTCTGATAATTTATTTTCTACAAAAGACAAATATCATAAATGAACGTGGCACGTAGTGTCATCGTTGTGTGGGATTTGTTACTCACTAAGCGGCAGCTATTAATTTAATCGATGCGGCGAAATTGGTTGTTTATCGCGTGTCGAAATAGCATATTGTATTTCGTCATCAAACGCAGAAAACGTTATCGCTGACATCGAGGAAGTTCGGCAATTTTACGCAACCGCGCTTCGCTAACGTTTTGGAGTTGCAATTTTTATTAATTAGTTGGAAGAAAAGAAGAGACAGAGGAGTGGGGACGGAGTCTTATCTGCTTTTTTTCGTTCTCTTTTGAGTTCGATGAAACGACCAATCAGCGTTTCGCAACCCGTGTACTTTTGGGTGCAATTTGTGATCATTATATTATTGATTGTTCGCGTTATTATTGTTGCGAGCGACTGCTTTCCGCAGCTGTTGCACGTATCTCTTAAAGTGGAAAATTGCCGACGCAGTGATGCTCGCAAGGCGTGTATTTTCATTCAGCGTGAGCATATAAAAGCGTAGTTAAGTTTTATCTTATATTTTACGAGCTCGTTTCGGCATTGACTTGTGCCAGTTACCTACATTTCATCGAGGAACCAAAACTGGAACGTGACGGAAAGAGTAAGGAACCGATGCAGAATAGGCGGCCCACGAAAAAGTAAATCGGTCACAGAAATAACGGCACCTGTTCTATACGAGTGTGGCCAAGAATAAGAGACAAAAATTCGAACGAAAGTTTCTCGTAAGATTGAAACTTCAATATTTTGTTTTTATCAACGAAAATCATACAAGCTGTGAAATTGATTAAATAGTAATTGAAAAAAATATTATATAAAATAACTCAAGAACAGAAAAAAAAAGCCGAAGAGTTTTGCAAAGAGAAGGAGAATATAAATCACACATTTATGTGTGTTCTGACAAAAAAATTTGAGAAACAATTCGTAAGCAAAAAATTTGATTATAAAGAAGTCGAACGAGCAAAGTAAGACATTCTCGAATCTTTCTTTACAAAAGAAAGAATTTTAAAAGAAGAGAAAAAGAAAGAGAAGGAAAGGAGAGTAAGAGAAAGGAGGAGGAGAAAGAGTAAGAAAGCAAATCTCCCCACTTTTTTTCTTTGTTAGCAAGTCCATCGTTAAACAGCAATTTGCTTGTCACGATGGGTCCAATGTCTTCGATTATTCGTTTAACGGGACTTGCACGTCCACGATGATTTCTCCAGAAGGTAGCGAGTTAAGGGGTTTGGTTCTTGCGCCTCAGTCTTCTTCTAGGCGAGTGCGCGCGTGGACGATTGTCTGCCTTCGATGCGAAGAGATATTTTAAGCTTCCTTCATATAACACTGGGAAACGCAAAGCATCGTAAAATTTTGCGGGAAAAAAATTTTCGGTCGGAAGAGATAAAACCGAAAATTCGCGATTGTCTCCGAACGACGTAATCCGACGCGGTTCGATCAGATTCTATGTTTAATTTGGTCACAATCTGACGGTTGCTCGCAAAGGTTTTTGCTTAACGTCTTCGTGACGCAATACTGATTTATTGTAATTACTCGCTAGTTTACATGTGTGATATTTAAACGGTTAACAATCTACTAATATATTGTCATACGTATTCGGCACTTGGCTTTGGGATACTTAAAATCGTGCAAATTGGTTTTCGTGCGAGATTGCGAACGCGCTGAAACTGTCGTCACTTCGCGGTATATTATAATACAGTATAAACGTGCATGTAACGACAGTGCATGTTTGCAAAGAACGTTTTCGCACTGGTTGACGCAAGGGGTACTATCTCTCACCTAACATATAAACGAAACGAAACGTGTTTCCCAGGCACGTGATGCTCAGATTGACGGTGAACGTCGACACGGTAACTTGGCGAGGATTGTTCGCGATCGTCGTCTAAAGAAACGTCCAATCCAAAACCTGTTTTCTGTTCTGACGCTTCTTAACGAATTATTACTATCCTTCAATTTTTTTTTCTTTTTTTTGAATTTAATTTAAATATTATGGTCATCTGCCGAAATTTGAACGTAAATATTAATTAACAAATCACAATATACAAGGAAAAAAATTACAACAAATATACAAGAATATTAAACTATGAAATTGTGAGAAATTGAAAGAAAAGTTGATTGATCTTATTAGGCGAGTTTTTACCAACGCGATATTACACGTGCGTGAAAATTTGGAGCTTTTGAAATTTCGATATTTAACATTCATCGGTCATCCTCGACTTTTGGTGTGAAACGCCTTATAAAATATCGCTTGAATCTTAAGCCAGTCGGCTCTGAAATTTCTATCCGCACACATCGAGCTGCACGTGTTCGTGCTTGCTGGCGTACGTGTTAACTCGTTAAACGGTTCAACACGGGTTCCGTACTGTCAAACGTAAGTTGATGTGACAGCTGCGATCGTAGTGACAGTTTCTACGGCGAAAGACGCGTTCTATTTGTTACATTAAAAGTTCGATTTGTTTCCGTTTTCTGCGATGAGTTTGCGATGTGCTGTGAAAATTTGTAACACGTGTGTCAAGAAGTTTTTCTTTTCTCTTTCGAAAGGTATTTCTGGATCATCGTGCCAAGGATGAGGTAGGACAACTAGTCGCTGCCAAGACCCATGGTGCAACACCTTTAGTCATGGCGTGTCGGAATGGGCATTACGATGTGGCGGAGTATCTCATTGAGAAATGCGGAGCGGACGTGGATCAACCAGGATCAGGTAAGGATCTTTCATTAATCTTGCCTGGACCGGTGAACCATCTATCATGCAAAAAACACTCATATTTGACAAAAATTTATTTTTCTTTTACAATAGATTCGAGTCGTAATTTTTTTCTGGACAGGTGGAAAAAAAACGTGATAGTCATTGTGTGTAATAAATATTCTGTATATATAAGATGAGAGAATTTCTCCTGTTAACCTTCGTAAATGAAAAAAAACCGCAAAATAGAATGTGAACACGTGTCGCGCGAGCACTGATGATCTTCAACCGCGCCTTTGGTGCGGTTAAACGCTAATAGCATCTTTGTTCGACAAATGCTTTTAGAAACATATTTTCTCTTTGTTATTGAGATATGTTGTTTGAAAACAGTGGTCTTCGAAGGCGAGACAATCGAGGGTGCGCCACCCCTGTGGTGCGCGGCGGCTGCTGGACATTTGGCCCTAGTCAAATTATTGGTGAAACGTGGCGCCAAAGTGAACTCGATCACAAAAACGAATTCCACTCCTCTTCGCGCCGCTTGCTTCGACGGACATTATGACATCGTTAAATTTTTAGTGCAACACGGTGCAGGTAGGAAATATAAACGTATTGTAGATGTAGGATACAAAAAATTTCTCTTACGACGATGCGTATAAAAATATTTCTACATCTCTCTGAAGAATATATAAATGAGCGTGGAAATAAAATAACAAACAAATGCATTAAGCATATGTTTGAATGATTTAGCAAGATAAGCAGCTTACAAAATGTTTTTATCATGACTTTGCTAAAATTACGTCTAAGTGATTGTTAAAGTTCAATGTAAATAAAATAAGTTCGGCTGAGCACATATGAAGTATAGACTGGAAATGTCAAATAAATAAATAAGCTACAGCAGAGTTTCTCCGTTGTAGACATCGAGATGGCAAACAGACACGGACATACATGCCTGATGATCGCATGCTATCGAGGACACGTTAAAATCGCAAAGTTCCTACTCTCCTTAAAGGCGGATGCGAATCGCAAGTCTGTGAAGGGCAACACAGCGCTGCACGACTGTGCCGAAAGCGGATCTCTCGAGATACTGAAGATACTCGTCGAGCACGGTGCCCAGATGGACGTGGACTCCTACGGGATGACGCCACTCCTCGCGGCAGCAGTAACAGGTTAAAGCAGAAAGTTCCACGCATCAGTCGAAGGTTCCCCTAAGACAGTTTATTTTGCTCGTTTGAAGCGATCCGTTCCGCTCGACGCTTGAACGACCGAGGGAAAAGCGAGCGCTAATCAAACATCTTTGTTTCGTTTCCTCTCTTGCAGGTCACACGCATATCGTCGAGTATCTGATAGGCATTCCGCAGCTGTTCAGCAGGAAAGAACGTATCGATGCGTTGGAGTTGCTTGGAGCTACGTATGTAGATAAAAAGAGGGATATAATAGGCGCCTTGCAGCTATGGAAACGAGCTATGGACGAGCGGTACGTATCTTTCCATTTCCGGATTATTCTAATAAAAAATCGCGTTTTTTTAGATGTTCATATTTTGTGAAAAAAAAGAAAAAACACCGGATCTCTTGCATTGTCTTTCAGATATCGAGGAGACGGCCCACTGATACTAAAACCCGAATCTCCACCTTCTGTAGCCGCTTACGATTACGCTCGAGAAGTGACTTCTCCCGAAGAATTGGATAATCTGTTAGCGGATCCCGACAAAATGCGCATGCAGGCATTGGTGATAAGAGAACGTATATTAGGACCAGCTCATCCGGACACGAGTTACTATATCAGATATCGTGGAGCGGTGTACGCGGACGCTGGCAAATTCCGTCGCTGTATCGAATTGTGGAACTACGCTCTCGACATGCAGCAAAGCATGCTGGAGCCGCTGAATCCAATGACGCAAAGCTCTCTATTCAGTTTCACGGAACTCTTTAGTTTTATGGTAGGTGAGGAAGGTAGAAATACAACTAGGGGACGTAGAGTACCGCCGTTAAAAAGGAAGGATCTCTTGAAAGTTTTTCAGAAAGCTGTGAGTTCAAAAACGTTATTATATTTGTCTGTCCGGACATATATCCTCGTCTGTTGACATTGATCGTTACCTCGTAAACATTACAGGTCAATGAAGTCAGTAAGGGAAAGCAGATGTTGGAAAAGATGGGCGATCTGGCATGCGAGCGCGATCTTACGTTCTTAAACAGGGTTCTTATCATTACTCTGCATTTGGCATGTCTGTTAACGCGTGAAACCGGAGAAAAAGGTAGTGAAGAATACGACGAGTTACACAGAGAGATCTACAAGTTAGTCCGAATAAATGCCAAAGGCAAGAATGTGAGTAATCGATCAAACACCGATAAAAAGCGCACGCAGATCACTGATTTCTCAAATATCATCGATTTTGTGACGCATTTTTCAGAGTCGCGATGTGTTGCAATTGGTATACAGCGAAGATGTTACACTAGTCGGAAGGTACCCTACGTGCAAGATTCCGTCTTCTCATCTGACCCAGGCACTGCTGAGAGTAGGCGCAGATGTAACGGCCAAAGACAACGATGGAAACACAGCTCTACACTTGGCCGCCCTGTTTCCTTCTTTGGGCCGCAATTGGCACTGGAATTTAGCAACCGATCTTCTCGATGCCGGAGCGCACATTGACACCGTTAACAACAACGGCAAAACGTTCAAGGATCTGTTGAACGACGAAGAGCGTTACAACATGATCCGACCAGTGAAATATATCACGCTTGCCTGTCTAGCCGCGCGAGTGGTCAAAAAGACGCAGAATATTAACAGAGTACCTCACCATCTTCGTGCTTTCGTTGAGATGCACTAACAACATCGATAAAAATGCAAGTGAGCACGGTAACGTTTGCCGGTAATAAAATACTGCGACGTTTTATCTCCCAAACGACTGATCGCTAAGAAAAGAAATAATTCGGGCGTTAACACTCAATTTGTAATTAATTCATTTTAAATTAAATGAAGAAACTCGCCTTCTTATAACTCGTATCGAAAGACAAAATAATCCCGTAAGATATTTAGTCCTTTTAATCAATGGTACGGAAAAATGTAAGCGATTAAAGCCGATGTACATACCGAGCAATCGTACAGAAATATGTTGGCAATTTGTTTCCAAGTTACTAGATAAATATTGACAATTTTACCATATTGCCTAAGTATAGCAGTATGACATCAAAAGAACCGATTTCCCAATCCCCGATTAAGCTAGTCGAATCAAATGCCACTTGGTTTGATCATTTCTGTTAAACTTAACACAATTAAACTAATTATATATAACAAGAAATAAACAACGATTCTGGATGTAAACTGCTGTATCCGATCGAGATGTCAACTGCTGCCAGCTTGCTAGATACATATATCCGGCGATTGTTATTTGGTCTGTACATACTTTTACATGATCTTTAAAAAAAAGATCGCAATTGCTTCTCTTGTGAGAATAAAATTTGACATGTATGATGTATATTTTCAGATATTCTCGCGGACATGCATGCACGCCTCAAAGTTTATTCTTTTTTTTTAGAAAGGGGTGTTAATGTTCTAAGATGATATAATTATTTTTTCAAAAGTAGTATTTTTGCGTTTTTATGTCACAAGAACGTTTCTTTTAATTTGTATATTTTTTTAAGTCAAATTTTGATTGTGTAAAACAATGTTTTATAAAAAAAAGATTCTCATAAAACGAAACATTTTTAGTTAACAAATTTTCTCATGCTTTATAATTTAAAATCACGCGATTATGAAGATTGAGAACAAATTGTGCGTTACTATCTTGTTATTAAAAAACCTATTATATTCAATAATAGAAAATACAAAGTTGCATATATTTTAATACAAGATTTGGCAGTAAAATATACTAAAAAATCTATTTTCTTAAAAAAAGAACATTAAAAAATTCAAAAAAATTAAAAGCAAAACATTTTAATCGCCTGATCGTACTTTCCACAATTCATAAATTAATTCTCATCACTTGCTTACAATAAAAATTGCTTATTATAAAACTTAGCTTCCTCTCTAATATTTTTTAATTTAATGTTAATTTAATTGGCCAATTATTAGCATATTACAACATAGTATATTTTAATATATCTCTGGTATGTGTGTAACGAAAGAAAGACTTTAAAAGAATTTGAAGAATTTTTATGTATAATAAAGTAGGCGAGTATTCATCAATATTACAATGCGTTGGCGCGATGAAATTGAACATTGTGATTTTATTATTACGAACTCGGCTAATTAAAGGCCTCTCCCCTTATACATAAACCCCGCGTAAGCCATATTATATAAATATATATGCGTACCATGTTAATAACGCTTACCGATTAACACGTATGTTGAATATTCAAGTGTGTAATCTTAGAAAAGACTTTTTACCTTGCTGTATAAACAAATAAAGAGAAAATCATGGATTTATAAAAGCAAGTTTTTCTCTGACATTGATATAGACGGTAAAGTAAATATAAACTTTTACTATTTATACATAAAAATAAAAATAAAAAAAAATAAAATAAAAAAAAGAAATTACAAAAATTGCATGTTACACGTTTGACAATTGCGTTTAAAAACTTGTGTGTATTGCGTTCATCTTCTGTTTCAGCGCGCCTCGAATACGTCACGCGATTTAATCGAGATTTTGCTATATAAACCATTGACATTTTTGCACAAAAAAAATGCAGACACTGGAATTGACAATTTATTTATATAAGCTATGAGGTTTTGCACTTTGATATCTTTATTTGGAATGTGATAATTCGTACACATACTTAGCCTATAGAAACGTATCGTTACATAAACTTATACAAATATATACATATGACAAAACGGGCGTGTGATGTTCAAGGTGCCTTTTTCTTTCGAGAGATATTAAAGGTACACTGTTTACGTATTAAAAATACAAACGCGGTTGTTGCAATCCTGTTTACATTTTAACTAGTTTACGAAATGGAATCCCCTATTAAGCAATTTTTTTATATGTTTTACATATTCATTTGAATTGGTTAGCTAGTTCAAATATATATATATATACACACACACACATATATTTACGTGTCCATATGTTAATCATTATCAGTAGGAGATGTCGCGTTACGAAGATAGTGTGTCTTTATATTTAACCAACATACCCCCTCCGAAAACTATTTTGTAATGTAAAAGATAAACCGAGTATATGACAAATACAAATGTTATTAAGATCACAACTTGATAGTTTGTTTCTTTACATTGTATAAACTTACCATATAAAACTCGTTACTCGTGACAGCCTTCCTGGAAGAGAACATATATTTATATAAAATAATACTGTTTTTTTTTGTCAGTTCTTAGTAAAACTTACCTGACTTACACAAATATTTCTTGTTTTGGATCTGGAAATAATTAGGACCAGTTCCACCATCTTCGATTAAATTAACTTAATTAGCCGATCAAATGTCAACTGTGATTGGTCAATTCTGCTAAACAACTATGATCTACTTTAATGGAATAATTGGCCGATTAAAATTAATCGAAGATGACGAAACTGGCTCTTAATAGTATTCACATACGTTATGCGTGTATCTACAACTTATATTAAAGTATACTAAAATTTATCCTCGCACGAAGATAACACACAATTTTACTCTATTTCAGAAAAGGAAAAACTCTTGTTTTTTTTTGCGATACAAGATAATTTTACACATTGCGAATAGTATAAAATAGCGAAAAGAGAGTTTCCTGAGCTTCAAAAATTGATCGAACCATTAAAACAACATGTAAACACTGATTCTCGACGAATAATAAAAACACGGTAAACAACAATTCTCTCGTAACAGAGTTTCCGACCAATATCAATGGTAACAAAATTGGCTGAGAAAGAAGAGATAATGTTACATCTCCGAACATGTAAGAAAGTTAACGTGCTCGTGAAATCCAGAGACCAACGTAGTGACTAAAAATGCCAACGTATTGCATTTTTTGTCGCCCAACGCAAAGTGAAACGCAAACTGTCGGAAAAACATGTTTATGAAATACATATTTACCACGTGTTAAAGTCTAGAAAAAAAAGTACAAAGTCTCGCATACGCTATAGATTGACAGAAGTTGACATAGAAAAACTATTTGCAGATATATACTTCGGATTACAAATCCCATCGACGTACGTCGAAGAAGATTCCATTGTTCATCATTAAAAAAGTTCTACATACGAAATAAATCAAAGCTACACAATAAACGTTAGAGACGACGAAAAAACATCCCGTTTTGTTAATCTCATCCTTTTTCTCGGTCACCCATTTATAAAACCGTCCATCAATCTCACTTTATTCTCATCCGCGAATAAAAATTGCTAAAAGCTTATTAGAGAACGAAGAAACACGCTTTGTGACCAACACAAACAGAGATATCGTGCTGCTAACCGGAGCCAAATATCGTCAATCGCTTCTCTTCTCGGAACATCTTGAAAATAGCGGGGAAGAAAATCATCTGAAAAAAAAGATCTCACCTGCGATGTTTATAAGCAAGCACTTTATTCCCATTTGTGCGGATTATTGACGGCCCAACATGTGGAAGATGATCGGAGGAGCGATCTGTATTTAAAGACGTGTCAATAAAAACGAATGTGTAGAACTCGTATATCCACTTAAATGCAACTCATTCACACAATAATTCGTTGTGTTATTAAAAGTGTCTCATTTACATACGTTTAACTCACTTGACAAGATTCCATTCACAAATCATCGCGACAGAATGGCCGCTTAAAAAAAAAAAAAAAAAAAAATGGTTTTTTTTTGTAGTCTTAACGAATTTGGATTTTATTCAATCACTGTTATGAGAAGTTATACAAAGTGTTATACAATGCGCAGAATTTCCTCGAATCTACATGGCGAGAGGAGCTATGTTTACCAAAAAATAACATCCCGGAAACGTTGCAAATGTAATTTGTCCATTATACCAACCTATAACTAACATTATGGAAATCACTTTCCATGTATCATAAAGGCAGTAAAAGTAAAAAAAAAAAAAAAACCGTTTGATGCCACTGAAAGCACGACTTACTTTTTGGTAAACATAATACAATGCAATAAAACGCAGAGCACTTTAGCCAAATTTGTGATACAAATGGTTATTCGCCATAATCTGAAAGCGAGTGAATCGAACGGAAACCTTCCTAAAAAAAAAAAAAATTGCGACTATGATAAATTTTTTGTATACTACATTTAGGTCGTTAAATTGTTAATGATGCAGAGTGTATTTGTGTGTGTATAATATAAAACAAAACAAAAAAAAAAAACTAAGTTTTATAGAAACTCGATAAAGCGCTGTTTCCTATAGAACACCTCGTGCCTTTTACTACGTATTAAGAAAGTACGATAAGTAAGAATGATGCGACGAAAATCCAACATCTCGATAAAGTCGCAAGTCGAGAATTTTAGTTATTCGAGCGAGTAACGATTTTAAAAAATGCATTTTCATGATAGAAAAATTAGTTTTCCTTGCTCGATGGACCCAATCTGCGAACGAGCAGAGCGCCACTTTAAATCGGAACAATGAAGAGAATCCGATCGATCTCTCTTATGATAACTATGAAGTAAGACTTATAGAGTATAAAGTCATTTATTACTTTGTAAGTAACCTATAAGCACAAGTAACCTACTCACGAAAAAAGAATCTACTATCTTATTGTACGATAGATCATCGTGAAAACCTACTCCTACGCAACTAGTCCACCAATCGCTAGAAAAAACTGGTATAAGAAGTGGACAATTAATAAAAGACTTCCACTGCAAAAAGGAAACGAAATGAGAAAAGTTAAGGATAGAGAAGGTGTGTGAAGGGTGAAATTTCAGTAGTCGACACACAACACCGTTTCGACGTTGAGTAGCCATTGTAAAAACACGACTCGCTTGATCTTCCGAAGACTGAGATACTTCTCACCCTTTGTCCTGCGATACAACTAGGATAAATTTCAAGTATTGTCATCAGGAGTGGAATAATCCTGCAGACGACATACAAACACCCAGCTTCCAACACGCTGCGTCAACAAGTTTATGATTAAGCATCAGGTTTTCTCAGCGATATGATCCTTTTTTCTTTTTTTTTTTTTTTGTAAATGTTACCTGGAGTTTCTCGCAGTTTACCCTCTGGTTTTTAGTACAGGCGCACGTCAATTGTTCTGCCGTCGATGCGCGATCGATTCATCATAGCTAAGCGATTGTTAAAGAAAATTCGTGAAAAAAGAAACAATATTTACACACATTGAAACGAAGTCTTTACAAAATATTAAAATATTCATGTTGCTTTGGAAAGGATACAGACAGCACGCTCAGCGTCCCACTCAGACGCAAATCGTACCATGCCCATATCGGCACCTCTCATTTCCGCGAACTTTACTTCTCCAGCATCCTGGAACTTATCGCGCAGCATCTGCCACGTAGTGTTTGGAGGTAGCTGTGAGAAAAAAAGTAATATTAAGTAGTGAAACAAATAACAGAAAGAATATAAATAAAAATACATACGTTGCCTATAAGAATAGTGTCTGACATCGGTCGCGACCCGTTTGAGTTTTGTCGGTTGCCACCGCCGCTTTGGTTACCTTGGTTTCCGGAGAAGCCGCCGCCACCACCTCCAGAAACGCGGTCACCATCACCTCTGTTAAATCCACCGTCAAAATCTCTTCCGCCACCGCCAAAGGTAGAACCACCGAAAGTGTTGCTACTGCCGAATCCTATGTCATTATCCAACTTGGATAGTCCACGTGGTGCAAATGTAGTGTTTCCTTGTCCTCCAGCCAAAGAAGCTTGCAAACTACTCAACCCGCCAACACCGCCACCGAAATTGTTCAAGTTTGATGCCAATTCGTTTGTCAATGAAGAATTCAACAGCGAACTAGTGGTGAGATTCGCGCCTAAACCGGCCCCAGCGAGACTGGCCTGAAGAGCCGCTGCGTTAGTATTCGACAATGCTGATGCTGTGAAGAAATACGATTACACATATATGTATACGTAAAATGACCAGAGAACGCAACTATACTGAGATTAAATTTCCATAAAAAATATACAGAAAAAAAATGCAATTTACCTAATTGTGCAGGAACAACGTTGTTTAGACCAGCCCCAAAAGCGCCTGCAGCTAAGACGGGCGCTGAAATTGGATTTACTACCGGCGGATTATTTGCTTGCACATTGGGAATGTTTCTAGCTACATCTAGCAATCTATTACCGCCAGCTCCGAGTCCCATACCGATTCCCTTCAAACCTGTAATTTACAAAGTAAATTTAAATTACACAAGTTAAACAGTATTGATTTGCAAACTGATAAATAAGCAAACCTTCTGGTAATTTGGGTGGCATGTCTGGCTCATTAGCTCGATCTAGCCTAACTGTCATACGTCTGTCGTACAATTGTTGATTGTGTAACATAGAGATGGCCTGTACCGATTCTACCGGATGATCATACTCCACCACTCCAAAACCTCTCGATTTACCATCTTTATCTTTGCCCAATTCAACATGCAAAACTTTTCCAGCCAGTTTGAATACTTCGAGTAATTTCTTTTCGTCAACTTTATAATCGAGCTGAAGAAACAAATAGAACGTGTATATTTTTTTAAGTATAAGTTATTTTTGAAAATTTATTCTTTACGAACATTTGCCACGAAGACTCTTGTAACCAGAGGGCCATTGATTCCTAAAGATTCTAAGAATTGCGTGCTAAGACCATATGTGTTTCCGAATTTATTGTCACCGCCACCACCGCCGCCACCTGGAGCACTGCCTCCGCCACCGCCACCACCACCGCCGCCACCACCGCCACCGCCTCCACTGGGTGCGGACATATTCTGTCTTCCACCTCCTTGTTGTCGAGGTATATCTCTAAATCTATCATCGCGATTTCTTTCATTGTTACGACTGGTGGTTAATCGACCATATTTATCGCGTTCCACATCAAAGTCCTGCCAGAAACATACAATAAAAAAATTATTTCAAAGTTCTGTATGATTCCAAATTTGTACACACTCACTTCTTTGACAACAAGCTTCCTCCCTTTGATATCAAATCGATGCATTTTTTCCACCGCTATCTTTACAGATTCAGAATCCTCAAATTCTACTATGCCACATCCTCTGGGCTTATCATTTTCATCTGTAAACAGCTCTACGTGTGCTACCTTGCCAACCTCAGTTCTAAATAGATCTTTGAGATCTTGCCAACGAAAATCGTATGGTATGTTTGACACATAAATCCGTCTGTCAGAAGCTTTTCTACCACCACGATCATTTCTCTCCCTGCTGCGATCGCGGCTGGCTGAGTTCAGACGATTTGGTCTATCAGATCTGCGATTGCGATCGCGTTCTCTGCTTCTATCTCTGTCGTCATTATTTTGCACTTGATTACTGCAATTACAAAATGAAAAAACATGTGTAATTTGCACTGTAAATATAATAAATTAACACCATCCATTCCAATTACTGTTTTTAACAGAAATTATGTTTTCTTTAGTTGTATTATGGACTTAGTTTTACTATTTCTTATTAGTAACTAAATATTATTAACTACATTTCTTATTATTAACTAAAAGCCTTCTTATACTGAGCAATGTTCATGATAGCAATTTTTTTGCAACTTTCTTAGTACATATATGTAAGGAAACATTGCGTATTGCTGCAATAAATATTGCAGTACAAAAAAATTTTAATTAACTTAATTCTTTAATTAAATTAATAAGCTAATTAGTCTACTATGATTAATCAATCACAGTTGACCTTTAATTGGCTGATTAACTTAATTGTAAATAGTGAAAATGACTGTGTGAGCCATATATAATCAATGATTCGGTAAACACTGATCATTGAATATCAATTACTTTATAATAATTTGATATTGCAAATTGAAGTTGTTGAAGCGCTTTTATCCTTCAGAAATTTGTCTATTTGACCAATGCAATCGATTTATCATACTGCAAGCTTTACTCGCAGTTTTGCATTTCCAAAGTCTCCAATATGCGAAATCGAAAGCAGTACTATAGTAATATATACATGAATCAGACATAAAACTGTATTACTAATATACCATAAACGTAAGGAGAAGAAAAAATGTATTATATATGTAAAATATATGTAAATGAAGGTAAAATATACATTAATTAAGATGAAGCGAACAATTGTACAGTTCCAATATCGCGAAATGCTAAGTGAAAGATTTAAAAACACGTATTTTTTATATTAGCGCTACAAAACTTGTGTGCGTGAAGCGGCGAATGTATTCTCGGCACGCGTGTTCATCGTTCGATACGCAGACTGCTAATAACATGAAAGCACTTGAATTTGCTATGTAATTAAACGTCTAATTCGCTTAATATACAAACATTTTATGTACTTACTCCTCCGTCTTAATCATTGTCGGAAGTTGATTGATTTTTTAAAACTCGTTCACTCACGGCTTAGTACAAGAAGTACAGTCTGTACCAAGCGTCGTCATATAAAATGGCCGTCCCGGAAACACCGCGACATTACCGGACGTTACTACGTTTGTCAATAAGCATCCAGCATAAAGTCGCCATAGTGATTTACATAAAACTATGCTAGATGCTCATTGGTCCAATTGTTCTTGTGCTATGCAGCTATGTCATTGGCTGCGTTCAATGACAGAACAAACTGCTTTGTAACAATCAAACGTGATTGGTTCTTACTTTTAAAACCAGTAAATCAACATCGAGTGTTGACAAGACGACAACTTGCAGCAATTGTTCTGCTGAGCGCGGCCATTTTGCGTGCGATAGCGCCGTTATCGATTCTCATCAGCCGAACTCGAAGAAACACAATGAGGATTAACGTTACTATTTTTCTAAAGTACTTGTAATATACATAGGTATAAATAGAATTTAATTTAATGTTGCAATTTGTTATTTCAAATCCAGCATTTTCATCCTTACTTCTCGTTCTAGAAGACTTTGATTGGTTGATTCTCTTATGTTTTATGCGTTATGCAAAATCGTGCCGTCGCGCATGCGCAATCAAAGCGGCTGCTAGCTGACGTGCCGCCACTGCGTAAGCGACCTCTGTGCGTTTTATGTGGTCAAAGTAAATCGCGAGCGAGCTGCAAATCCTACTTGTTTTGTCGATTCAATCATCTATACGAGGAATGGCAGCTCACTGGATTCGCACAGCAGTAAGTAGGCGTCGAAGACGCGTCGTGCGCGAAATCCTTGAGGAACCGTCATCGTGCATAACAACCACCCCGTCTGCCTCTACGTCCTCCCAGCTCCGAGCAAGGTTAGAACTCCTCGCGAATCGTATCGCACGATTCTCCGTCTCGCTTTTGCCCTCGCGTCACCTCTTCCTTCTCTGTTTTTCTCTATCTTTCGTCTATATATTATCTCGGTCTCTATTTCTTCTCGCGATATAGCAAGGTTCTAATTCCGTCCGTACGGCTTCTATTTTCCTCGTCAGTGATCCTCTCCACTCCGCAATGAAATCGGAGACTCTAATTAGGTGTAATTTCGGTGAGTTTCTCAAGTTTCGTTAACGGTCGTACGGAAGTTTTATCTTCTCGTGTTTATCGCGCGTGATGATGAATGGGATACTGGCGATATTCTAATGATTTTAATTGTTGAGTTTAATCGCGCGTACGATGATGTTAAAACAGATCTCTCCGAAGCTCGCTGGCGCACGGCTCTACAGCAGCAAGGTACACAAATGCACCCTTATTCCTGGAGATGGCATTGGTCCTGAGATCTCGGCTGCCGTTCAGAAAATTTTCGATGCTGCTAAGGTGAGAGAAATATTTACCACTTTGATCATTATATAAAAAAAGAAATGATATTGACAAGTTTTATTCAAAGTTATTTATGTGTCTAAATGTAAAATAAAAAATCAATCTTTTAATTGTAAAAAATAGAATATAACATATTATTTTTAAACAATTGATGTTTATTGAAATGTTTGATTCTGATCTTTGAATGATATTTAACAAGAACAAGATGTGTTTTTAAATACTACTATTTCTATATGAAAATAATAAATCTCTTGCAACTCTTTCTCTATTTATATTCTTATTCTATGTATTATTATCTTTGTTATGTGTCATTATGGTTTGTATTTTGTGAGTGTGTTAAATCTTAATGGTTATATCTTATTTTAAAAAGAAGAGAAAAAGATAAAAAGAAAGAACATCATTAAAATATTGTACATATATAGCAAGTATAGAAATATCTTTCATATCATTTAATCAGTTAAACTTGCGCAATATGATAATTTATATCTCTTGACATATTTGTGTGTATTTGATATATTCTTTTATTCAAAAATTTACTTGTCACAAAGTATTTCACTAAACTTTTATTTCTTAGGTTTAATAACAATATTTTATACATCTGAAATATAATAGGTGCCAATAGAATGGGAATCAGTTGATGTAACACCAGTAAAGGGTCCAGATGGCAGATTTGGTATACCACAAGCAGCCATTGACTCTGTCAATAGAAATAAAATTGGTCTGAAGGGACCTCTGATGACTCCAATAGGAAAAGGTCACAGATCTCTCAATCTTGCACTTAGAAAGTAAGTTTATTATAATTCCGCATATACTCAAGTATTCTTTAAGTTAACTGAGAAATACACTGACATATTTGCAATCGTAATGTCACATAATCGTAATGTCTTGGTAAATGCGGACAACTGTTCTAAATGTGTTTCACATAATATCCGTGAAATAAGTCTGCATATGTCTTATTTATCTACGTGCAAATATTTGCAGAGAATTCAACTTGTATGCTAATGTACGGCCGTGTCGGTCTTTAGAAGGATACAAGACGTTGTACGACAATGTCGACGTCGTCACTATTAGAGAGAATACAGAGGGCGAATATTCTGGTATAGAACACGAGATCGTAGAAGGTGTTGTACAGTCTATTAAATTAATCACAGAGGAAGCCTCTAGTAGAGTAGCAGAATTTGCTTTCCAATATGCCACAGACAATAATAGAAAAAAGGTTTGTGCGTGATTTTAAAAACTACGCGATATATTCTTATTAACTAAACTGACTAAACTTAATACATAGGTTACTGCTGTACATAAAGCAAATATCATGAGGATGTCGGACGGCTTATTCTTGAGATGTTGTAGGGAAGCCGCACAGAAGTTCCCTTCTATTAAGTTTGAAGAGAAGTATCTAGATACGGTTTGCTTAAACATGGTGCAGGATCCAAGTCAATATGACGTTCTCGTCATGCCTAACTTATACGGTGATATATTGTCTGACATGTGCGCTGGCCTCGTCGGAGGTCTCGGTCTCACACCGAGCGGCAACATTGGTCTGAACGGAGCTTTGTTTGAATCGGTACGGACTACTATTAACGATAATAAATTATCGTTACACACGAATCTTGCTTTGTGCGACGCAAAGTTGTAATTTCTAATCACACAGGTGCACGGTACAGCTCCGGACATTGCCGGTCAGGATAAAGCGAATCCGACAGCGTTGCTGCTCTCCGCGGTGATGATGTTGAAGCACATGGGTCTGAATAACCACGCGAAGATCATCGAACACTCCGCTTACGACACTATCAAAGAAGCCAAGTATCTGACAGGAGATCTAGGTGGCAGCGCAAAGTGCAGCGAGTACACCAACGAGATTTGCAAGAAGGTCTCCGCGCAAATCTAATAAGGAGCGGATGCGATCGTTGGTCTAGATTTGAACTGCCAAATACTCGTAGAATTCGCGCGCCTGCATTTTGACGGGACGCTATTTTCTACCACGTGTCATGTAACTATGCAGTCTCACGCGTACGTCTTCAGTATAAATCCGCGATCGAGTTTTCGCGGTTCGCGTGTTTTTTGAGTATTTTCCAATTCGTCCGCACGTAGCAAGTTTCTCCCTGAATATATTCTCTCGTGATTTAGTTAGTTACATTATTCATTTTAATGCTCCGACTGTAACGGATTTGCCAAATATGGAACGGCATTTAATTTCGTTCTATTTGCACACGCATCGTTTCTGTCGATTACATTGATTGACACATGTTACATACAACATTCTTCCGTCGTTATCAAGCCTGCGGCACACTTTTTTTTGCGCTAGATCGCACTACTTGGATAGTTGAGCAATTGTGTCGAGTTGAAAATCGAAGAGTTGCTAAAGTGTAGTGTTCGCATGTAATTTAGCGATAAAGAAAACTATCGTGTGTACCGCAGACTTTATATTTAATTTTATCCTTCTGTGAATGAACTCTAGTAGACATTGTAAAGATTAGTCATGTAAATTAAATAGTAAAATTATATGATGTATCATACTTTTAAATAATGAAATTGTTATTGCGAGATGCGTATGTTCGCTAGCAAATTAGTTTGAAATGACGAAATCTCACGCAGTATTACAAATAAATAAAATGTTTACGAAACCTTGACACCTATATATACGTCGTCAATCAATCAATCCTTTCTTTTTTTTTTTTTTTTTTTTTTTTTTTATGAATTATATAAAGACGATCTTCAATTATTTTCAAGTAAAAGATTGATTTTTCTCATGTTGTGTGTAAAAAGACGTTGTACAAAATTTCAGAAGCGACGAATAATCATTTGTGAAGGGTACAATCACGAAAAAAGGTGATAATGTTTACGAAGAGTCCTCTTGATCGCTCTTGATACCGACATCACGGGGGAGGTTGTATCGGCCCACCCTTCGTGGTGTTACGTTCTAGCACTCATCCCGCGCGACCACTTCATAACTTTCCCCTACTCATGGAGGTCGGTTCTGCGATACGGGGCAAGGCGGGATACAAGCGCGCCGCTCAGGAAAATTCTCAAGTATGAGAAAAGTTGCCGGCTATATTTCACCGCCGCGACTGAAAACGGCGGGGGAAAAGGACGAGATGAGAAGAAGGAGGGACATCCAGTGTCATCTTCGCCGCTCGTTAATCCCTTCTGTGATTTATCGCGAACCGCCCGCGGTGAGTAATGACTAACTTCTCGGAAAATTCAGATATTAGATTTTCTTTAAGATGGAAGCACGACGTCGCGCGTCGCTTTCCGATCGTGAATTAGAGCAGAACGCGAATATTACAACGCGTTGATAAGTCGTGAGAAAAGACCGAGGTTGTTTGCGTTCTTAATTTAAAATTTTATCTACAATAACTAAATTCTCCTGAGCGCACGGGACTTGCTTGTCAATATTTATCAGTGAATCACGTTCAACAAAGTACTCGATATATCCTTTGTTTCTTTTTTTTTTATCTAGAAGTGTCGTATTCCATATGCCATCAATCATTAATGTGAGAGAGGGAGAGAAAGAGAGAGATATTATATACATATGGAGAGACACGTGGCCCAAAAGTGTTAACACATTTCGAAACCGGGTAAGAAAACTCGATATCGAAAGTGATAAACTCTCGTTGTATCAGGTTCTTTGTAAAAAGTCTGCACGATGTAACCGGCAATGCTAATGAGAAGTGCGAGGTCAGTGCAAGAAGCGCGACGCGCATAGGCCGCGACGGGGGTAGTCGCACGAAGGTCCGACACACTCGTGGTGAAGTGCGGAAAAGCGCGGCGCATGCATATTCAACGCTCGAGATGCAGGATCGGGGGTTACGTCGTATACGTGTGTATGTACATACGTATGTGCGAGCGCGCGCCATCGTATAGTCATAGGAATAATAAAAATTCGAGGGTTGAAATTATTTAGATTTATGCCCGCTCTCTTGTCGTCGTGCCGCCGTGCCGGTGACGAGGCGCGATTCGATTCCGGGGAACAAATTTCATGCATTATTCAGAACCCGGGCGTCGGGGCAATGCAACCCGCGCCTCCGATATAGCATTGGAGAGCGATCCTTTTGGGGAAAAAAAAGTCGTTTTTAATCTCTCGTCGCGCCCCAATAAACGCGTACGTACCTACGCGTCTCTCCCTACGTCGACCCCCTTAAGAAGCGGATCACCACGGCACGCTTTACGTGTGTTCGCGATGATATCACGAGAACTTACATAGCCGCCGACCCTCGGTTTTCAGAAAGGTTACAACAAGAGTCTTAAAGTCTTGATCTTTGACACATCGCGGCGCATACTTGTACATACACTCTCGCACATTGAAGAGCAATCGCTTTTTATTCATCATCGACGCTATCACCTGTTGAAGTATTTCGCCTCTTCCCGATGCATTCCGCGGAGAGCAAACAATACGTGGTGCGTGACAATTAGTATTCTTTCACTGATTTCTCTTCTTTATTAGAGTATCATATTATTTGTGATAGTGAATTTTGAGAAGAAATGTTTTCGAAGAAAGAAACTGAAGATATTTCGAAATGTTTTCACTTTTTATTACAATGCCGCAACTTGTATTACCAGCGAATATTATCGTGCGAATATATTTAGATTATTTTAATCCCACTCCAAGTAGATATGTCTATTTTCTTTGCCACACGCGGTTAATTAACCGATCCCACACGCGCGACGATCTGTAATCGTCTTACCGCGGATTAACGAGTCCGGCATCTGTCACGTCGTCGAAAAGCCTATCGTTCCATTACCGTCGCGAACTGTCGAACACGTCGCATCTCCCGAAACGGGAAAGTCACCGCGAAGAATATGAAGAACGCTATTTTCTTCGTGATCGTCGTCATCGTCGTCATCTCCGTCAACGGCAGAGTTTATTACCTAGAAAATTTAGACGGCTCGCGAAACAACGACGCGACGGCGTTCTATCCGATTGTGGAGCCGCAGGCTTCCCGCGATCTGGACCTGTCCTTCTCCGCGGGAGACCCCGTCGAAAACGAGAACGGCGTATCTCCGATTAAAAAGGTCAGGGTGCACAGTTGCAAGCCGAGAAGTCTATTTAAAACTGCATAAAACGTAAAACGAGGAAAGTTATATCTGCGTTAAAAAAAAGAAAAATATTCGCTCTCCTTTTTGTAACACTATTCTCTTTGTAACACGCGGAAATAATCTTTTATTTTTTTTGCTAACTTTTCGCATGTTTTGGTAAGATCTAACAGACTTCTATCATTTTTCAAAATGTAAAAAATAAAAAAAAATATAAATTGGATTTGTGTAGATACTTCATTTGTTAGAAAAACGAACTCTCTTGTGTGTGTGGAAGGTTTTACAGACTTCACACCGCAGACATTGTAATTATTTTGCACGAGGCGTGCGAAGAGTTATAATTAATAATTGAATAAGCTTGTGAGATGATGAAACAAGATATTTGAGCAGACGCGATATGTACGTATATAAGTAAGTTTAGTTTTGTTCGTACACTGATGAAAATCCAAACGAAGAGATCGAAACGTCTGCAGTTTTTTTTTTTTTTTTTTTATATATATTCAATAAAGCACACAATACGAACATCTTGTGTTTTTGCTCATCTGCTCAAATATCTTGTCGAGTTAATAATTATACAAGTAGATGATACGGTGATTTATATCAGTATTACATTTCGATAAAACGTGCGTGAATAAAAAAAAATTGAAATTGTCTTCTTCGCACTAGGTGTACACTCTCGTCGCACCGGAAAAACCGTATATCGAACTAGGCAGAGACGTGGATCGGCCGATCGCGTATTACAGATTGACCGGACCGAGTGCCCGGAGAAGCGGCTACGACGATGTCTTCCTCGTTCCGCCGCAGGGAGGCCGCAAGTTGAAGCTGAACGGCGGCAACAACAACAAGGGCGAAGTGATCTTGGAGCTTCGTGTCGTGGCCAATCACGATAGCATGTGATACCGCACGGGCGCTCGAACTGAAACTCTTGCTCATTCATCGGCAAGTCCACAACTGAACGGAGATCAAACAAGACGCGTCGTACCACACACAGTTAAGCCACATTGCTTTTATTATGTTTAATTTACAACAATGAGCACTTTCTATTAATACATATAGATACATCGAAATATACTATTGTAATATTTACAGTGCATATCACATATCAAATTCGGATCGGAGCTGCTCGGCTCCGACGAGTCTTAACGACCCTTCAGTTTCCGAACTAAGAAAAACGATCGGTAAAACTTGTTTCTCTAATTGTTTAGAATAGAAGTACACTGAATCAACTCGAAATGTGTGTGTGTGTGTGTGTGAAGACAGTTAATACTTTTGTCAGAGACGCGCAATTGACGCGCGCGATAAAACGTTCGAAATCACAAAAACGCGGAAAAGAATTTTACAAAAACAAATGATAGAAATTTTTCTGACAAGTGCGGAAAACGGGAAGAGAGAGACGAGAACGCAGAAAAAAATCTCTGAAGAGCAGCAAACGCAGTCTCTTCAATCGTAATACGAAGATATTATCGCGCACTCTGTAAAACGAGAAGTTTCGGTCTCGCGTGCGCGGTCTGCTTGCTCTTGCCTTGTCAGAAGGTGCTACATTACGGCGGAGAATGCGATGTTGAGTTTCGGAGGTGTTACACGATGAGAGAAATGTCGAATAACGACGCTACGACTATTTTAGCGATTAAAACTGGAAAGAGACCGTCTGAAAAGTGCGTTTCTGCGAGTCGCGTTCGTGTAAGTTATTCCGTTACTTGTGACGACGTTTGCTCGGTCGGCGAGTCGCTCTTCGGTTCCTTCACGTAGTCCACCACTAATTCGAGGCCGATCAGAGCGCGCAGATCTTTCCTCTCCTCTTCGGAATTCGTCGTTGCGCTGCCGGCGTTTTCTACCTTCGCGGTATCCTCGCCAGCTTGAAAATCATCGCGAAATTACGATTGTTTTATCGTGCGCGAGCACATACATCCTCCTTCTTCGTTAGAATAGCAGAGACAAGTCTTGACACGCAAGGTCAGGAAAACAACAGAGATAATAAAGAGAGGAAGAGCGCATTTTTTTCAAAGCTTCGTAAAAATGTAAGAACTTGGAAGACAATCGTCAAAATAATTGAATTTTTATGATCGTCCCGAGAATATTTTCAAAGATATGTATTGCTACTAAGCAGAATTAATTGCTTAACTTCAACTCTTCCCCAATCAAAACTACAGAGAATAAAGATGAGAGAGAAACCGCAAATAATATAACACGCACTAATTCGCAAGAAGTTATGAAAATGCAAATGGTACAATTTCTCACCTTGCTGCATCTCTTTCGAGATCTCCTCGTTCTCCGTCGGCGCGTCCGTTCTGGACGTTTTCGTCTGCTGTATATCCTGATACGTCTTCGTGAGATGCTTCAGAATGTAATTGGTGCCGCGCGTGTTCTCCGCGTCCGGATTCTTGGACGTCGTGGCCTCGTCGCGGGTGAGATTCAACGGCCGATTGCCGTATTCCTTGGACTGCGGCACGCTGAATGCCGAGCAATGCTTGCTCTTGAAAGGCAGCTGCCGTTCGTTCGCGTGCTTGCGATCCCAGATGTGGCCGGACACACGCAGATCGATGAAGAAGTGCAGAGGATCGATGCCGGGATATGATTGCGGCATCGGGTACGGCGGATACCACAGCGGCCCGGGCAAGAAGTCGGCCGGTCCGGACATACCGCCAGGCAAGGGAAAACCTTTTACACCTTGAAGAACACCGTCGCATCCTCTGCCCGGAAGACCAGGTAAGAAAGGACCGCGCGGAAAGTCCAGTTTCTTCTGATCCGGCAATTGCAGAGGCGGCACCTCCTGACCGGGCACGATGCTCTTGGAGCGATCCTCGTAACTCCTGCCGCCGTCGAAGCTACAGTTCCTGCCGCGGTCCAGCTGCTGCGAATCCTCTGGCTTCACTTTCCGCGGTTCGCCGCCAGGAAATACGTTCTCCGGCGGCTGAGCTTGCTCGAAGTGACGCGGTCGCTCGTCGAAGTAATTTTTACCGTGTTGCCGCGGAAACTCCGTCTTGTTCTCGTCGATCGGCTTCAGGATGTCGCTGCCGAAGTTCGGTTTTTGATCGAACGTCTTGTTCTCCACGTCGGAATAACTACCGTCGGTCGCTCGCTTGCCGTCGTTCTCCAAACGAGTCTCCGGTGGCACTTGCGCCGGTTGCTGCTGCGACGCGGAGTGATAATATTTGTCCGGATGCTGGTGATGATGATGATGATGGTGATGGTGATGCGGCCGTTCCTTCGTCGTCAGTTCCAATGGACGGTCCCGGGCATCCCGCCAGGATCGCTTGCGACGACGCGACGCGTTTGGTGCTCCGGTACCGGTGCTGCTGCTACCGCTACCGCTGGTCGACGACGCCTCCGTCTTGGCCTGTACGAAGGAGCGCAGCATCTCGCTGAAGAAGAAGCTGTGAGGCGTCAGTGGTACATTGTACAAGTACGGCGGAGTCGCTGCTAACAGGCGAGAAACGAGATCTCCGCCCGACAGTGAAGCCGGAGTCTTCAGGGTTGACGGGTCGCCTGTGGTCGTCGTCATCTTAACAGCCGGCCAAAGAAACAGAATAATATCTCGAGAGATTTATTATTGCATTTTTAAGATTGTTGCATCAAATGTTTAAATAATTTTTAAACTTTAGTTTTTTATTCGTCTCCCGATCTGTTCACCATCTTTTCCATCTTGCAAAAGATGGGAAAATTTTGTTTTTTCTCTTAATACGCGGACAAGTAAAAAGGATTTTTTAATTTTTAAATTTCCGGGGACGACGAGATCTTCGTATGTCATTTCTCTAAGTCCTCTGAGTAATCGCGGATATTCCGTGAAGGAACAACGTGGGGTGGTTTGACGATGTAATGACTGTGTACAAGACGCGTACAAGCACGGCTCGCCGTTGTGTGAGCTACCATTGTCTCCTGAAATTAATTGAATGGTTCCCGGCCTTAAGTCTAAGACCAAGGAAGAACGGGCGTTTGCAGTAAGATGGGATGAGCCTAGCCCTTGCTATATCGCGCCGTCCATTAAGGAATACTAATTTCTGTCAAGTGCACGTTCGGTTTCGCGAACGTGAAATTCCGCGAAGCTATCGGGATAATTTATCGCGCGAATTTTCACGTAGACATTTCTATTGATCGGCACATGATTGATCTTTTTCTTTCTTTTGTTTTGCAATATATCACAATACATCGCACTGTACTGTATATATAAATTAAAAGGAATTTTATTTCAACATTATGTGTTTGCATGTTGTCACGTAATAACTATTCATGTTTAATCTTTAAAAAGAAGAAAACACAATCCTTCCTCCCCTATACACGAGATAAAATAAAATTTTATATCTTTCGGAAAATGATAATTTCGGGCGAGATAAACTTAACTTTTCCGCAATTTTACAATTTGTGATATATTACAACTTAGATCGCGACGATTGAATTCTTGTAATGACGACCGCGGAGAAATTTTTCTTCGCGGACAGAAAGCAGAGGTCCCTGGAAAGGTCTCAATGCGGCAGAAAGACCGAAGAGCAACGGGGCGTGGAAAACAGAAAGCGGAGGTCTGTATCCGCGCGTCCGCGTGCAAAGAGTGAGTGAGTGAGTGAGAGAGAGAGAGAGGGATCGCGGGCATTGTTTCGGTCCATTGTTTCCCAAACAAACGGCGTCCACGTTGTTTCGTCAGGAGATATTATGTTCAACCAGACAGGCAGGACGAACGGGAAATGGACTGCTGTCAGTTTTACTCTTCGTGATAAATACACGTCCGTCGCCGGAGCTCGCCGCCGCAGCCACCGTTGCGGCCATAATTCCGTCCATCCGTATCATTGCGAACGGTGTATTTCGAAGTTGCAGTCGTGATGACAAAAGATTCTCGCGCGTATCGAAAAAAAAAAAAAAAAACAGTTTCTCGACCTCACAGTCTCGATTATCGCGATAACATACAAGTTAAGAAATAAATGTCTAATCGCGCTGAGATTTATATAATTAACATCTCGAGATTATTAAAGTTTTCGGTATACATATATTTTTTTCATCGGGACAAAAAAACTAAAATCGCGGACGTTCTTTGCGGATTTTGGAAAACCGACGTTTGCGAAGAAACGTTTGCCAGAAGCGGAGTTACCACCGGGATGAAGGTCCTTCGGGGCGTCGACGATCTTTTTTTTTTCTCGCACGGAGGCTCGTTTCGGAGACAATGATACCACCGGCGCACTCCGCGAGCTATTCTAAAGACCGTAAAGGGAACTTTACGGTGCCGGCGTGATATTATTATTCCGCTTGAGGCGAGCGAGACGAGCGCGCGGACCGAGCGCGCGGATCACTTGGACGTCAACGGGCGCATCGTCGTCATCGTCGTCACCGTCTCCTCGTCCTCGTTCTCGACGATCTCGGTTTCACGCGGCGCGCGAGGGACGGCCCGGTTTACGATTCATAAGACAACTCGGCGGATTGAATTAAGCTCGCTCGCGCTGCGGCAGCTGCCAGCCCCGTTCGCCACCGGGCGGGCGGCGCGAATCTGCATAATCCCGTTCGCGTCGACGATTCTAATTGGCGGATTGTTTCAATCTCTGTCGCTGCGAATATTTGCATTCGCGCTGCTCTACCTCCCTCGGCCTGCCTGCCTGCGCTCTCTTCATCCCTCTCTCCCCTTCGTTTCCGTTACCCTGTTCCCGCCGCGCTGCCACCTCGTCGCTCTCTTAAACTCTGATCCTCCGGTCTCTTTCTCTCTTCATCCCCCTCCATGTCTCTCTACTGTCTACTTCTGCGTAACCTCCTTTCGGCATTCACTTTATCATCGCTATCTCCATCGCGAGATGCGGAGCGTATCAAATAATGAACCGCTTTTCTTTTTTTTTTTTTTTTATCTTTGATTTTTATTCAACTCTTGGACGATATATTTTTCCTTCTTTTCCGCGTTATCATTAAAATATGTTTCGTATATGAGTTTTGTGCAATCAGTCTATACAATTTAGATTAGACTTTTTTTTACATTTTTTCTCTTAATTGCACGCGGTGTTTAATAAAATCTTACACTATCGTTTTTATTTTAAAATTCGTTTCAGTGACGGTTTACAATATATTTTTCCTTCCATTGACATGCGATATTTTCTATAAAAACCGTACGTCGTAAAAGAAATATTTTGACACAATTGCCATTTTCCACTTTCCGTCTGTTTTATCTCATATTGTTGAATACCGCGAACGCGCTCTTCTTTCACCCTCAAGGCACCTTGTATTCTCCATGTTGTCAGTCTCGAACTATTTTTCATATTTTTCTATAGTTAGTTGTTCAAATATTGTTTCGAAAAGCATTCCATTCTCCGTAAGTATACACAGAGCGCATCTTCTTCAGTTCGAGAATATTAATCTGCCGAATGTCGCTCGAGACTTTTTCTTCTTTTTGTTTTTTCACTCGAAATTAAAAACAATATTTGACGTCTACATATTTTGCGCAAAAAAGATGAAAAATCGTCGAACTGATAAAAACCACGTTTCAAAACTTTCGTTAAAATCGATGTAGCGATCCAATTTACCGTAAAAAGTTCTCATTAAAATTTGTGACATATGAATATTAAATTTATTACGTTTGCAATAAATGATATTCGCGCGTATAATTAATTACACTTGTTCAAAAATATTAAATTCCCGGTATCACACCGTTTCGATTATTTTCGCAAGTTTACTCCGTCAACCTCTTTTCGAGAAAAGGCGCGCCCGAGTTTCTTTTACCGTCCACATAAATATTTTTATTGCGGTGTGCTCTAGCGGCAAAATGTCCTCGCTTTGCATAGGGAGAAAAAAATCGTCGGTCGCAGCAGAATCCGGACTTTTTTACGGTTGAACTCTCTGCGTAATTCAAACGTTCTCCTCTCTGTATCATGCGAAAGAATGTGTCCGTTGCAAACGACTTCGAAGAAGTCGTCCTGGAAGATGTTACATCCCCGAGAAATAATTATGGTTTAATAACGTACAATCTTCCGCCAGCAGATGTTACACTCTGACACTTGATTATCACTTTTCTGTTCAATATCATTCAATATTCAATTTAGCATTTTTGACCAATTTCTCCGAAGTCGTAGAAAAAAAAGTGTTCATAAAATTACCGACATTTAATTATTCCAAAAGAAGACAACGTTAATTTAAGATAAAAATATCCATGTATTTATAATTGATCAAAAACGAAGTTTTCTCTCACTTTTCGTAGACTAAGAGCTAAACAAAATGCGGGAGATGATTACAAAAACTGTGTATATGTGTGTGTGTGTATGTGCGTGTTCGAATTGCTGTTACAGATAATGCAAAAAGTCAACGCAATCATTGTCACGCAATGGAAATTATTGCGGTCATCCATCGTGAATGTTAATCGCGCCGCAATCATGTACACCAAAAGAAAACAAAGCGCTCGCGGAATCGATCGTTTTGATTATCATGCAGATGCGACATGCATGGCAGATGTTTAACGGGAAGTACATTAAATAGCCAGTTAAGCGGTACAACCGCAGCATCATTAGATAGATATCACGTACGGTGAGCGTAGCAGGTGCATCAGAGTTGTATCGCGCTTCGAAGAATGAGGAATGCAAGTGAGATTAGAATCGGAAACACAAAAATGATGCTATGCTATGTAAAATCATTTAATGAAATTTAAATATACGACAAGTATTTAATTAACGTCGCGGAAACAAAATAATTTTCATCACAACATTTCGCTTAGCGCAAAACAATTATTAAAAACAATTTCTTAGTTGCAAACAATCAATATATGCAGTAATTTGCGAAAAATATATTGTCAACGACTTTTAATGAGATAAACATTGTTGCCGAAGATAAAAAACAAAAAAACTTATAGTAAGTAATGAGAAACACTTGCGAATCTCGTGTAAAGGCCGTAGAATTTCGCGTCGAAAACTTTCTGATGTTTTCGCGAGGTCACTCGCGAGACCATGTCACCGATGAAAAGATATTCTTGATGGCACGCGGTCATTCTGAGAAACTACACACTCACCTTCACACGCGACGGGGATTTCTCAAAGTTGGCGCCGTCAAAGTTTGGACGACGATCCAGTCGCCCCGGGGGTGACGATCTATGGATCCCTGTTAGCGGAGCGCGCCGTGCGGCGACGTAGACGCGTGCTGCTTTGCGTGGCGGCAAATGAGATAATAATCGGAGGACTCAGTCACTCGTCGTCGACGGCTGCGTGGCAGTCGAGATGGTTATTCGGTGATGGTGCGGTGGCGGCGGCGGTGGCAGCGCGGTGGTGACGGCGGTGGCAACGGTGGGGGTTGTATTCCACCCCTTGGCGACTGTCGGCGACGAGGGTGCGAGAGTAACGGGGAGCGGCTGCCTGCGGAAAAGCGAAGAGCACGAGGGAGGCAGAGGATGAACGAGCACGAGGGGATGAAAGAGGAGGCGGAGGTGGAGGAGGAGGGCTAGGAGGCGGGAGGGTTGGTGGTTTTTGAGATGATCCGGCCAATCTGCGCATCATTTCCCCGATGCACCCCCTCCGCCCGCGTAGCCGCGCGCGTAGCGGCAAACCGGCGCGGATTCCGCACCACCGCAAGCAGCGTGGAAGCCCTGTTGAATGCCACATTTCGAGGCAAAGACGAAGCGGGAGAGGGTGGCAGAGGGGGGGAGGAACCGCGCGCGTTTGCAGCGCGAAGAATGAAACGGGAGGAAGATAGACAGATAGAGAAAGAGTAGCGCGAGGAAGAGGAGTAGGAAGGCGGCACTAAAAAGGGGGTGAGTGTAAGCGCGGGGCGAAAGAGAGGCTGGTTCTCTCGCGTGGTAGCCCTGTCGGGGAAAAAAGTGGAAAACAGATATAGGCAAAGGAGAATCTTTTTCTACCCTCCGCACGCTCCACCGTTTTATACCGCGACTCGTTCCTCTGCTTCTCTTCGCTCTTTCTCTCTCTCTCTCTGAGTGTGTCTCTTCGACTGCGCGATATATATATGTATTGTACTCAGAACATGTTTGCACGTTACCGCGAAGGGATCGGATCGCGCACGCCGATCTCTAATGCCGGATTGAATTGAAAAACTCACGTTGCGCGTCTCGTACAGTTTGCCAAGTGTCCCCCGCGACTCGTCAACCCCTCGCGAGCCAAGAGAGCGCGGAACGCGGGACTCCATCTTGCAAATGAGATAAGATCATCAGACATTGTTCGCATCTGCAAAGTAACTTCGCAGAAAGAAGAATAACTTTCGTAGTAAGAGAGAACGTTTCAGAATTCTTCCTACTCCTCTCTCCATTTCTTCAAGGATGGAGAGAGGAGTGTTCTCTCTTAATTGTGGAAAAACAATATTTTATTAAAATTTTACAAAACTTATTTAATTTTAATTTTTTTTCAACCTAAAAAAAAAGCTTGCACTTACATGTAACGCAGGTCAGATTATTCGCAAATTAGACAATGCGTCACTCTTCTTTACAAAGCAACAGGGAGGAAGAAGATATCCGTGTAAAAGGGGGTGCTCGATCCCTCGCGCACGCATCGACATTCTAAATTTCGCAATGGGATCGATAACGGCCGAACCCTCTTTCGCGCTCGGATTTAGATTTTAAAGGATATCGAGGTTTCCCTCGGTACGTTACGCGCGCAGAACTGCATGGGAACGC
Source organism: Pseudomyrmex cubaensis (assembly GCA_014825685.1). Classification (NCBI taxonomy): domain Eukaryota; kingdom Metazoa; phylum Arthropoda; class Insecta; order Hymenoptera; family Formicidae; genus Pseudomyrmex; species Pseudomyrmex cubaensis. The sequence continues at coordinate 128,143 of QVOA01023204.1, forward strand.
AGCTCAATGAGCGATGTGCTTTTCAATAGGTACGTAGGTACGGAAGCTGCGTGCGCGAATGTAATACACATTGCTAAATCCGTCGGAGATCGAAAGAGCACAATACTCGATATTTGCGACGAAAGATATTCTTCTCCATTGTATGCGAGAAACGAATCTGAAAATAATAATTTCTTTCGGACATAAATATTCCGGAAATTCTTTGCCGAGCAGTAACATTACAAACACGTCGGTATAAATTTTAAAAACTTTTGATTATTTTGATCATCTATATGTAAGTGTGTGTTCGCAAGATTATTTTTTTATATAAAACTTTGCATTTTTTGTCAATAAATAATGACGTGACACGTAAATTATTTTGACAAACAAGGCGCGTTTTCCTTTGCGAAGACGGTAATTAATCCTTCTGCAGCGTATGTACGGGTGGTCGATTAACGGAAAGAGGGATAAATAATGCGCCGAAAGTTTGTTCTGGCGCGTTGCGCGCATTTATTATTTACCAGGACTTTTCTCTGCGACGCGCAGCCGCCGTTCTCTTTGCTCGACGTAGCGAGAGGCTGGATGACCACTTACGTCGCACCGTACGTAAAACGATGCTAATTGGTCCGCCACGAGGGGTAGAAACGCGCGAAAGCGTTCGCACACACCACCCAAGTCGGTACGCTGCGTTTTCTACCCTTTGCCACCTCTCTCCTCCCTGTTCTTCTTGACATAGTCGATTCGACGCGAGGGACGCGTTAAATCCGTGCACGCACTCGCAACACGCTCATTAATTATGCAAAGAATTTCTCAGAGCCAGCACTTCCGCGTCCCTCGTATGTCGTCGAACGTGTTCCACCGTAGTCTCCTCCAGTTCTATTTTCCAATACCCACGCGTGTTATTGCGTGAATGAAAAAGTATGCAAATTAAAATCGCATTATCGTGCATTAAAAAAATTAATAAATGAATGAACAAACCGAAATAAGTGCAAACAAAACTTGAAGACAATTTAGAATTTTGGACGTATTTTAAAAAAATAATGAATTATCTTAGTAGGTTATTTCGAAAAAAAACCAAGGAAGAGTATTCGATCGTTTGCTTTCGGTGTAACTCCAAATAAATTAGAGGAGAAGAAAATGAGATGTTCGTGCAAATATGAACTTTGCAAAGCGGATCGTACAGATTCAAAATCGCGCGGCTCCTAGAAGAAAAAGAAAGACGAAAGAAAGAGAGTAACGAGAGAAAGGAGTGTAACATGACGGGAGAGAAGAGGAGAGAGTGGTCCTGTAGCGGAGATAACTCGTCCTTCGCGGGCGAGCACCCCTAAATTTCAATCGACGTTTCGACGGCACCGAGAGTCTCTTCTTCAAGCTCGAGTACCCGAAGAGGCGGCATGAAGAGGAACAGATTGAGAATGAGGAGAAGCGGAGGGAAAGAGGGTGCGGGGAAACAATTTACCCGAAATTCGCCTCGTCGCGTTCGGCGACTGGATACACTCTTATTTGTCCCCGCGGCAATCTGTCGACTGCAACCCTTCTCCCGACATCGCTTCCTCCACCACCGCCGCCACCTTTCCGGTTGTCCCCCTGTGCAACCCCGATCGCTGTACCCGTCCCTTTCTCCTCGATTCTCCCGACGTATATCGGCGCTACCAACACCGGCCGTTTTCTTTCGCGACGAGGAGAGCGCGAAACCGCGAAGTCTCACGGGAATTTTAAACACCGACGATTCGTCAGTGCTCTTTCTTTGGTATCTATCTCCTCCGCCTTCTCGTCTCCGGACCCCCTTTCCGTTGTGGTTCTTGCGCTCATCTCCTCAATCCCCGTGCGTTGTTCCTCTTTCTCCATCTCCTTGGCAGGATGAATTCGACAGCTCGCCTCTGGCCGATATGGGTACTTGGCACAATGCGGTTACAGCTAGATCTCTTTGGCGTTTTTGCATTTTTCTCCCTTCCTACCGTCCCTCCCTCTTTTCTCCCTTCCGCATTTTTGAGAGCGTGCGAATATCGAGAACATCGACGGCCGATGCTCTCAAGGACGCATGCGACTTGGAAGCTTCATTATTCATTCGGCACCCCCACGAATTAATCCGAGCTTAATAAACCACTGGGCGAGGGTGACGTTGATATCCTGCAATAATGCGCATTTAACGAATGTCCTCCTGTTAATTAGAAAATTTATGACAGAAGAGTCGCCATTGGTCATCTTTGTGCGTTTGGTCTTCGTATTTAAAGCGAATTAAAATCGAACAAATTTTTGAGATATAGTAAATATAAGTTGTTATACATTTTTCTAATATTTTTCTAATAAAGAATTTACAAACTCTTTTCACAATCTTACGTCGGAGGAATTCTCGCAAATTCTCGATTTCTAAGCCGGCTCGCGCCCTCGGTCGAGCGCGAGTCGGTTGACGGCCGCGCGCTTGTTTAATCGAGATTTATCCCCGTTGTTGCGCATCTGTCGTTCCGCGCGCGCGGGGCGCGCAAAAGAGGTGCGAGAGCAGGAGGTGAAACAGAAGGAGGAAGAGGAAGAGGCAGCAGCGGGTGGTGGTTTAAGAGAAAAGGGCGAGAGATGAGGAATCACTCGAGTCGCGCGCTCACAGTGAGAGCTCGCAGCGGGGTGCGTAATATTCCCGGGAAGTAAAGCTCCCGAGAATTTCAAGCCCCCTTCCGCAACCCCCGTCGTTCGCTTCTCATGGGCCTTTCTCTTTCCCCCGCCCGCTATCATCTCTACTGCTACTCTCTCGCAAGCAGAGCGGTAGGTAGAGAAAGAGGGAGAGAGAGCGGCGGCCGCCCCTCCGACTACGAAGGGATGCAAATAACTGGTGATAACAACAGATAGCTCTGCTGTACGGTACGCCTGCCTGGAGCCCGCCGTGGCGTGTGGGTGACTACGATGATGGTGGTGGTCGCTGATGGTTTGGGTTTCGACGGGAGGAAGGGGGACGGTGTAAGAGAAGCAGGCGAAAACGGGGGCAGCACAGCGGGGGGACGCGAAAGAGAATAAGAGAGAGAGAGAGGAGAGAGAAAGAGAGAGAGAGAAAGAGAACGGGAGAAAGAGCGAGACAGTAACGGGAGAATCGGGCTTGAAGAGTAGGCCAGGGGGTGAGTTGAGGGACAGGCAGGCAGGCAGGAATCGTAGAGCCACGGAAGAGAAGAGCGACGCGGCAGCGTTGAGGAGGGTGAAGAGGGGGTGACAACAGAGACCGGATGGAAGGCAGAGTGGATGGAAGAGTAGTAGTCCCTGTCGCCCTCTCTGTCGGTCCGATCGTGCCTGTCTTTCCTTTTCTGTCTAACGGTATCCGAGTCGGGATAGAAGGGTGCGAATTGTGTGCGTGTGGTGGAAACGAGGAGGACGAGTCATCACGCGAGAGAGGAAACGACAGAGTAGGACGAACGACGAGAGTCGACGGGAGGAGGAAGGTGCAACAGAGGGGGGAGGGAAAGCATGTACGGGGGGGTGGCCGGAGCCGTGGGCTCGGCAAGGGTGAGGCAGAGGGTGCTGGGGAACGTCACTCGCTGTCGCATCGAGCGCGAGCGATGAGTGGCGCGCGCTCGCTCGTCTTTTGTTTGCGATACGATGCGACTGCCAGCCTGGTGACAGCGACGACGTGGTGCGGCGTCGCGGGGGACGACACGGGGCGGTTTAGGGAGGACTACCCGAGGGGTAGTGGGACAGGGAATACGCGCGCCACTGGAAGGGGGCAGAAACGACCCGCGGGGGTGGAAAGTGGGTGGATGGAACGAGCCTGGGTGCCGGGTGAGAATCATAGAGCTACGCTACACTTAACGCGACCCACGTATGTACGCACGCACGCACGCACATTTACGAGCGGCATACGTACATGTGTATATATATATATATATATCTATATATATATATATCTTTGTATACGCAAACGTAAGCCTCCTCCTCGGTCTCACCGCGCGTTTCCTATATTGGATCCTTGTTGTCGGCAGGTTGCCGGATTCGCTTTGCACTCCGGCGCGGGGGAATGCGATGAGCACGAAGCCGCTCGAAGATGCGGTTCTTAAAGATCCGGATATACACAACTGCATTTATATCGAGATGATATCAGAGTAATTTTGTTTAGATTTACGATGCTTTTTACATCAAATATAGCCGTAAATGAATTGTAAATGATAAGTAAAAGCCGAAACATTCGTCAGACTTTCTTTGAAGTTATTCATTATAAAAAAAAGCTTTGTATTATAAAAAAAATATGTTATAAAATATTCTTATTGCGAGTTAAAATAAAGAGAAGTACAAAGTAAATAGATTTTTGTGACAATTAAAAATAAAATTAAATCGCAAAAAAATTCACTTTTGAAAATATCGAGCGAGCCAGATGTTGCGCGCGAGCAATACGGACAGATATTGAATTCCGATCCGGAGTGGATCACAATGCAATCTAATATTACGCCATTAATAAAACAGATAAACATTTGGTTTTTTTTTCAAGAGTATCAGTTTTAGCGTGCTTTTGATACGGAGTCGCGTTTTAATTGACGGGGAATGTTAACGCGATAATCCGGCGCATCGCGACGCCGCGATGGGCTTTCAGAGATCTTTGCGCGACCCAACGAGCACGGGCAACATCGCGGAAGCGCGGCAGAAGCTTTATCGCGCCGAGTTTTCGAGAGCGCGAAGTGTTCGCGGAACGTATGCATGCACTCGGAGCGTAGCGACTGAGGTTTTAAAGTGCACCGTGCCGAAGAATTTTTTTTTTTTTTTTTTTTTTCTACGAGCAATTGCGCAAACTTAAAATTGTGCGTCTCGACGAACTTACTTTTTCGGCTTCTTCTCGGAAGGCGACGAAGAGTGATGATGATGATGTCGGGACACTCTCTGATTCGGGAATTCTCTATCGTTGGTCCCGTCGTACTCTTGCCTCGCTCTGCATTCGCATTTCGTGTGATTGTAGAACGACAGCTTCTCCACCATGGTGCCGCCAGTTACGCTAAGGGCCTGCAACAAAAAGTCAGAAATCAAACATAATCGCCGGCGCGATATACGGCGCGATCGGCGTCGTTAAAATCGGCGAGAGTAGCATCGGCAAAGTGCGCGTGCGCGCGCGCGCACCTGAGAACTCTCTCACGGTGGAATATTCACGGATTTTTAATCCCCTCATTATTTATGCGACAATATTTGCTTTACGACGCAACGCGAAAGCGCTTTACACGGAAGTTTCGTAAGTAAATATCATCGCGCGTTATATAGGACCGTGGTCATGTGCGTGCGCGCAACTTTGTAAATAGCGCGCAGCGGAAATCCAGCTCCATGGTTCTTTACAAAGTGCGCGCGCGAGACAACCCAGAATTATCGCTCCTTCACATAAATTCTTCGGATTTTGAGGTCACTGTGTGTGTGTTTCTTTTTTTTTTTAAAGACACAGAAAACGCGATAGTTAATTGACATTCCTGTGTGTAAATAAGAGCGCACTTTATTTCTCGCGATACCTTCTCGTTATCGATTAGCGTATCGTTTTATAACTCGATTGATACTTTCGCGCGCCGATCACACACACTCGCGAACCTTTGGACGCGCGCGAGACATTCCCCCATCGCGACGTAATGACGCGACGTCGGAGCATTAAACGAGAGCAACGACAGGCCGCATAACATTACACGCGCTGTTAAAAAAAAAAAAAAAAACACTCGCTTTGCGGGTCTGCACAACAAACTAGACATGACGCGCTTGCTAGACGCAGGAGCGGCTATCCATATCGTCGAGCCGCATTTAGCCCGTCTTTAATCGGTTCTAATTGCACTGACTCACCGATTTCCGTTTCGCATCTGGCGCGTTCTGACGATAATCGGCTGTCGCTCTGATATAATTGACGGAATTAATATCCGATGGAAAAACAGGTCGCTCGCGATTACCGTCGACGAATGTTTAACACGAGCGTGATGTGCAACATTATTTTTCGTTAGCAGGTTTTAATCCTTGAACGAGATTTTTGTCGTGTTTTAATTCACAAATTATTCGCGAGATTACAACGTGGAAGTAAAACGCTGCTATTTTCGCGTCTGAAAAATTGTTTTCCGAAAAAACTTTCGGGTATCGAGTTTACAAAACTCGACTTTATCCCTTCCGACGCCCGGCTATTGTCGCATTTTACTACTTGCGCGTTTTGCTCTTTCGTGAAAAGAAAGACGCGGTCGGAGATTTTCGATTTATCTTTTTCCATCCGCTCGTGAAAAATGTGTCATATGTCGAACTCGATCGCGCAATCACGAGAATTGTTTTCGCGGTTAATTGTTGAAAGTTTTAGAAAATCAGAGAGTAGAAATTTTCCAAGCTGCCGCTCGGACACGCGTCGCATCGTAAGCGACCGCCGCGCGCGTGTGTCGCCGCTCGTGTAATTACAACCGTTCCTCGCGATTGGCAACAGGTCGCGATGCGCATTGTGCGTGATGGAAAGCTCTCGACGGGTTCCTCTCTCTGGAGACCCGCGCGATGCAAAAATTTACGGCGTGTATTATTACGTCGCGCGTTTTAAAATCGACGACGGAACGCGGAAACGCCGAGAGAGCTCGCGCATTAAAAGTTCAACTCGCTCTCGCGCTGCGTTACGCGCTCGCTGATTTGAACGTTCTGTCGACCAAAAGAAAATCGCGCTGAGGAAAAGTAGATTTTGTATTTCATATATCGAAAAAAAAAATACTATCGTAAAAAGCGGTTGCTTCGAGCGTCCGACGTGCGGAATTTTACGCTTTCTGGGAGTTCGCGCACGGGATTTCGACAATTTATTACGTGAGAACTCTATCGTTTGGGCGCACAGATGCTGACACGGAGGTGTCTCCGGGTAAAGTGGGTCGTGGTACTCGATCACCGAGAGAGATCGATGACAATGAGCGGAACGGTGTTACGTACGGTGTGTGTCCGGTGTCGAACACAACGGTGTCGGCGATCTCAGTCGCGGTTAAGAATTTATTTATGGGATTCCGCGTCGAGGTGCGGTAATCACGAACAACGTTGTGCGCGCCGCACAATTAATGTGCCCTTTCGCCACATGGGGGGCGAAGCACGAAGGTTGGCGATTGCGACAATCATTTCTCTCGCGATGTCATTAGACATGCCGAAGGCAGGCAGGTATTGCGACAGTCATTTATCGCGCGCTGTCGTGAAAACGGTTACGCGATGTAATTTTACGTACTTACTGTGAACGTCAGTTTCGATATTCTCGTCGCGCTTGAGATTTCAATAATGAAATCAAAGATAATTCGACGGAATAAAATCGAGGGATTTTCTACTAGAGTTTAAACGTTTTGCGCGCGAGAGAGAGAGAGAGAGAAAATACGACAAATTGCATTGAGAAATCGCGTGCGACTTCTTTTTTTTTTTGTCTTGATAAAGCGCGAGGTTATATCTTTCCTAGCTCTTTGTAATACGAGCTGCATCTGCGGGGCGTTCTCCGACGAGCTAGCTCTCTGTCAAGTCGGGAATTGAGATTCGCGATCGTCTCTGACGAATGGTCCGGCCGAGAGATCGTGGTCATAAATTTTATGCCCCAGTGGCTGGCACATAGACGTCCCGCGGTGAGCGCGCTCTCGCACATTTGAAATTGCACACAATGTCGCTTCTCGTGCTATTTGTTATTTCGCGTTGCGAATACCTGCTCGACGTTACTTCGTCAGCGGTTGCTCTAATTAACACAAACTTGCCTCACGAGCACACGTGCATCAGATTATATTTGTTCGTTTTAATTATACCGTCACACGTGTGAATAAATCGCAACAAACTAGAAAGCTCGTGAAAATGTTTCATCTAAGTGTGTTGGAATCGATAATATTCGATTGATAGTCAAATTACGTCTGCACGAAATGCGGGAGATTCTATTGTCCTGAATGAATTTTCGAATTGATTTATTTATATTCGAATTGAATTTAATTCGAATTTCCACGTGTGTTAATTGATACTGTTTGAAAAAATATATATTTGGACGTACATCCGATACATTGGCTCGTATCGACTTCAATGTTTAGTTAAATGTATAGTTAAATATATATATAATAAATATATATAATATATATTTAAATATTATATATATAATATTTAAA
>QVOA01023205.1:0-26931 GCA_014825685.1 Pseudomyrmex cubaensis
CCAACACCCAACACCCAACACCCAACACCCAACACCCAACACCCAACACCCAACACCCAACACCCAACACCCAACACCCAACAGGTTCTAAATTAGAAGAGATAGAGTTTTTTGATAGAAATGGGTTTTTAAAAGAGAATTTATTAATAAAAGGGAATAATCTTTTAGCATTACATGCATTAAAGGAGCGTTTATTTGGAAGAGTGAAGCTGATTTATATTGATCCGCCTTATAATACTGGGAATGACGGCTTTAAATATAATGATAATTTCAATCATTCGAGTTGGTTAGTATTTATGAAGAACCGCCTTGAGGTTGCGCGTGATCTCTTGGATTATAATGGGGTTATTTTTGTTCAATGTGATGATAATGAGCAAGCTTATCTTAAAGTCCTTATGGATGAAATCTTCGGACGAGATAATTTTGTCGCACAATTTCCTTGGCGAAAGAGAACGGCAAAGAGTGATGTGCCTTTTGGTGTTTCGCAAGATTTTGAATGGATATTAGCATGGGGTAAATCAACTGCCTTTAAAGCGAAAATAAAAGGGAAAGAGCGTAAATATTACGAAACGGAAGATTTTCCTAATCGCCCATGGCGTATTCATGACTTAACAAAGCAAACAACAGCTAAAGAACGCCCGAATAGTTTTTTTACATTGATTAATCCTAAGAATGGTGATGAATACCCTGCTAATCCTCATAGTACGTGGCGTGTAACGAAAGACACATTTGAGGATTATTATCAGAAAGATCGGATTGTTTTCCCAGGGGATTACGATTTTTTAAAGATATCCCGCCCTGTTATGCGTTATTTTAAAGGAGATGATATGGCCAAGGCGGGTGAGGATTTTGGTTATGTTGCAGTAAGTACTTTATTGCCAAATAGTGTGGGAATGACAAAAGAGGGCACTTCTGAAGTCACATCTTTATTCGGTGAGAAGAAATTTTCTTTTCCTAAGCCAGAAGGGCTTATGAGTTTTCTGATCGAGATAGCCACTAATCCTGGGGATATTGTTTTAGATTATCATCTTGGTTCTGGTACAACAGCGGCGGTTGCGCATAAGATGGGGCGGCGTTGGATAGGTATTGAGCAGATGGATTATATAGAAGATATCGCTAAAGAGCGCCTTAAAAAAGTGATTGAGGGAGAGCAAGGAGGGATATCAAAGCAGGTTAATTGGCAAGGAGGTGGGTCTTTTTGTTATTTTGAACTTAAGAAATATAATCAAGAATATCGTGAGCGTATAGAAGCATCGCAAACACTTGCAGAGTTGAGATCTGTATTTGAAGCGATGAAGAAAAATGCTTTCTTAGAATTTTGGTTTGATGAGAAAGATTTTAAAGAAGAGCATGAATATGGTAAGCTTGACTTATGGGAGCGTAAAGAAGCGCTTATTTCTTTGCTTGATGAAAATATGATGTATCTTCCAATTCAAGAGATGAATGATAAAAAACATCAAGTATCAGAACAAGATAAATGCCTTACAACAAAATTCTACAATATTTCAGAGTAATAATAAGGGCGTGGTAGGGAGATAGAAAATGAAGAAAAATATTGTTAAAGAGGCACTTCATGAATATTTATTTAAGCGTTTAGGGCAAGATCTACATTATCAAGCATGGGAACGTTTTTATGAGTTTCCGAATTTTATAGAAGCTAATCTTGCTTATCCATTACGTGATTATCAAAAGGAAGCGGTAAAGCATTTTATTTATCTTTTTGAGAAAAAACGAGAAGCAGCAAAGCATCTTCTCTTTAATATGGCGACAGGAACAGGCAAAACCCTTACCATGGCAGCCCTTGTGCTTTATTTATATAAGCAGGGTTATCGTAATTTTATTTTTATTGTGCATCAGCTGCAAATTAAAGAACAAGCTGAGAAGAATTTAACAGATGTTAAATTTAACAAATATCTTTTTAAGCGTAACGGCGGGGTTAGGATTGATGGGCAGCGTGTTGAGATTGGCACCTATCCGAATTTTATAGAAGGGGATTATCCTTATATTAATTTTGCTTTTCTCAGTAGCGCTGGGCTTTATAGTCGCATAAAAAATCCGCGTGAAAATGCTTTATCTTTAGATGATTTTGAAACTTGCAAAAGCATTATTTTAGCTGATGAGGCGCATCGTCTTAATGTTGAAACAAGAAAGAAAAAGACGAAAACAGAAGAAGAGGAAATAAAAAATTGGGAAAATGCTGTACAAGCTGCTTTAAAGGCTAGGCCTGACAATATACTTCTTGAATTTACAGCAACAGTAGAGTTGCGTCATCCACATATTTTAGAGAAATATAAAGATAAATTACTTTATCGCTATGAATTTACGCGCTTTATGGATGAGGGTTATAGTAAAGAGGTTAAAACGCTTTATAATCAAGTGACGGAGGTTTTAGATCAAAGACGCCTCTTAGTTTTAAATGCAGTGGCTTTAAGTCAATATCGAAAATTACTTTCCTTAACACATGGAATGCAGGATCCAAGTGGTAAAAATAATCTTATATTAAATCCTGTTATTTTATTTAAATCGAACAAAATTAAACAATCTGAAGATGATAGGGAAGAATTTCATAAAATTATAGATGCGCTTACACCGCATGATTTTTCATATCTTCAAAATTTATCAGAAGATATGAGAAAGAGAGAGGGTGATCATACGCTTTCACGTATGTTTACTTGGATAGCTTCGCCTGCGAGTGGGCTTGTGCATCCACAAGATTCAACAGGGTTGAAGCTTTTTATTCAAACGATACAAGAAGATTTTAAGCCTGAAAATACGCTAACTTATAATAGTCAGAAAAAGGATAATGCACATTTATTAACAATGCTTGACCAGCCAGATAATCGCATTCGGGCGATTTTCTCTGTGAATGCATTGAATGAAGGGTGGGATGTTTTAAGTTTATTTGATATTGTTCATTTTGATATTTCTGCTAGTAAAAAAGTAAGCTTGCAAGATGTGCAGCTTATTGGGCGTGGGGCGCGTCTTTTCCCTTATCAATTATCAAAAAAGATATTAAGTAAAAATAATAATGATCTTTTTAATAATAGGATAGGTGAGGATAGTTATAAGCGTAAATTTGATGGTCGTCAAAATGATGAAAGACGTATTTTTGAAACGCTTTATTATCATTTTGTGAAAACAGGAACTTTCTTAGAAGAACTTCAAAAGGAACTTTTAGAAGAAGGTATAATTCGTAGAACATCCCAAAAGCGCACTTTGCATATGAAGGACGCTTTTAAACAAAGCCAGACTTATCAAAAAGGTTTTGTGCTTGTTAATCAATGTGAAGCACGCCAAAAAGAGCCAGATGAGGTGATAGAACGTGTCTTAAGAAAAAAAATAGAAGTGCGTAATTATCGTCTTCATACTGATAAATTGCTTGATCAGAAACGTGATAAAGAATTAAGCAGTTTTGTTCCTGAGCAAAAGACGATAACGCTTGATGCACCTTATTTTTCTAAACATATTATTAGGAAGGCCCTTCTTGGATATGAAGGGGGGTTCTTTACTATAGGAGAGCTTTCTAAGCATATTATTGGTTTAAAAAGCCTTGATGATTTTATTGAAAAGAATCTTTCTTGTTTTGAGATTTATTATCAATATGAAAAAGGAAAAGAGTTTGAGGCGTTAGAGCCAGAAGAGAAGCTTCATTTATTGCTTATGCATATTTTGCCTGAGGTGTATAAAATTATTACACGTGATTTGCCACGTTTTGTTGGGGGGCGCTCTTTCTATCCTGTTCCTCTTGCAAAGATTTTTGAGCAGATAAAAGATTTATGGATTTTAGGAAGAAAAGAACAAAATTCACAAGGAGAATGGGTTGAGATTTTTGAGAATGAGCGGGTAAAACCACAAAAAGATCATGAAAATATAGAATTACGTTGCGATCTGACAAAGGCAGATTGGTACGCTTATAATGAAAATTATGGCACAATAGAAGAAAAATTCTTTATAAAATTTATTGAGAGTCAAATAGGCGAATTAAAAGCAAAATTCCCAGACTCTGAAATTTATTTACTCAGAAATGAGCAAGAATATTGTGTTTTTGATATTGAGAATGGGCAGCGTTTCTTTCCTGATTATTTGCTCTTTATCAATGATATACGTAATAATCATTTTTATTATCAATGTCTTTTTGAAGTAAAAGGTTCTCACCTTATTGAGCATGATCAATGGAAGGAAGATGCTTTACTAAAAATATCGTCTGAATCTAAAGTTAAACTGCCAAGTGAGGGCTTTAATATAAAGATAAAAGGTGAAGATTATCAGCTTTCATCTGAATTTTTAAATGAATTACGAAGTGAGGATTATCAAATCATTAAATCTCTTGGCTTTAAGTTCTTCAATGAAGATAAAAAATATGCCTTTATGGAGAATCTAAAATCCCAGCTTGGTTATTGAGCTGGGGACTGAGTTGGGTATTGAGCTTAGGATTATGTAAAATATTTGATATAAAATATTGCAATGAATAGGCTTGAAAAATATTATTTGTTAACCATATAGGAAGCATTTTCTATGAGTAATAGGGCATGGATAGAGAACATGCCTTTCATTTGGAGGCGTATGATATGAGTAGTGCTGAACAACATCAATTTAGTGCAGAAGTTGGGCGTTTGCTTGATTTGGTTGTGCATTCACTTTATTCAGATCGAGAAATCTTCCTTCGTGAACTTGTTGCTAATGCGGCAGATGCGATTGATAAAAGACGTTTTGAAGCTTTGACAGAGCCAAAATTAGCGCTTCCTGAGAAGGCTTCTATTAGAATTACGCCTCATAAAGAAACAAAAAGCGTGATCATTTCCGATGATGGTTTGGGCATGGATCGCGATGAGCTTGTGCAAAATTTGGGCACAATCGCACGTTCAGGCACGCGCGCTTTTGGTGAAAAATTAAGCGAAACAAAGCCAGAAGATCGCCCAAGTTTGATTGGTCAATTTGGTGTTGGTTTCTATTCTGCTTTTATGGTAGCTGATCGCGTTGAGGTGATTTCACGCAAAGCGGGGCAAGAAGAGGCTGTAAAGTGGGAATCTGAAGGTAAGGGTGCGTATACGCTAGCAAGTGCTAAGCGTGAGGAAGCAGGCACAGATATTATCCTTTATATGAAGGATGATGCAGCAGAGTTTCTTGATTCATGGCGCTTAGAAGGCATTATTCGTAAATGGGCTGACCATATTTCATGGCCTGTTACATTAAAAACGACAGAAGAAGACGGCAAAGAAGAAGAAAAAACAGTTAATGAAGGCACCGCTCTTTGGAGACGTCCTAAATCAGAAATTACAGAAGAAGAATATAAAGAATTTTATCACCATGTTGCGCGCGCTTATGATGATCCATATGCAACGCTTCATTGGAATGTTGAGGGCATGACGGAATTTACCTCTTTGCTCTTTATTCCAAGTCAGCGTCCTTTTGATTTTATGGAGCAACAAAATAGAGAGAGCCGCATTCATCTTCATGTAAAGCGCATGTTTATTACAGATGAGGCGAATCTTCTTCCTGCTTGGTTGCGCTTTGTGCAAGGTGTTGTTGATACAGAAGATCTGCCTTTAAATGTTTCGCGTGAAATGTTGCAATCAACGCCTGTTCTCTCACGTATTCGCAAAGCTGTTACTAAGCGCGTTATGAGTGAGATTAAAAGCCGTGCGGGTGAAGCAAATGATGCTTTCCTTTCTTTTTGGAAGAATTTTGGCCTAATCTTAAAAGAAGGTATTTGGGAAGACGCAGAATATCGCCAAGAAATTGCCGAGTTTGCACGTTTTCATACAACACATCATGATGAGCTGACAACGTTTGACGCCTATATTGAGCGTATGAAAGAAGGCCAAGAAGCGATTTATTATCTTGTTGGTGATAAATTAGATGCGCTTAAAAATTCTGCCCAATTAGAAGGTTTTAGAGCGCGCGGCCTAGAAGTGCTTCTTTTAACAGATCCTGTTGATAGTTTTTGGCCTGATCGTCTGCATTCTTATAAAGATAAAACTTTCCGCTCTGTTCTTCATGCCCATGGTGATCTTGAAAAATTCACGACAGAAGATACGCAGCAAGTTGATGCTGTGGCGCTAGATGCACTTATCCCAGCACTTAAAGAAAGCCTTGGCGAACGTGTTAAAGAGGTGCGTGGAACAGAGCGTTTATCTTCGAGTGCTGTGGTGATGAGCATGGATGGTGGCCCTGATTTGGCTATGCAAAAGATGTTGCGCCGTTCTGGTCAAGATATTCCAGCAATGCCACCTATTTTGGAATTAAATCCACGTCATCCATTAATTGCTTTTCTTGCCGATCATATTGCCAAGGGAGAAAAAATTGACGATTATGCAGAAATTTTGTTAGATCTTGCGCATGTCCAAGAAGGTGAAGCCCTTGCTGATCCGAATGGTTTTGCTAAGCGTTTAACGAAAATTTTAGCATCTAAAGGTCATTAATCTATGATCTAAGCGAGAAGAGGAGAGAAGAGGATGGGTGATAAACAATGGGTGCATTCCTATAAAGAGGCACTTTCTTTGGATAAAGATTATTTAGACAAAGAGCATCTTTCCTCCTCGCGTCTTTCCGCTTTAGCAACAGAAGAACTTGAAGAAGGTAAGATTATTTTAGATAAAAATTATCTAAGTGATCTTACCAAAAACTCTATTATTGCACCTATTGAGCTATTATGGGGAGAGTGGAAGCGGCGGCGGAATATTTTTATGCAGGATTTTGAAGAATGTTATCAGCATATTGAAAAGCTGCATGCGCTAGAAGAAGATATAAAATATGAACAGATTTTGCGTGTTGAAAAATTATCGAAGCTAGAAGAAGATTTTAAATCAAGCGATGATTATTTACAAACTGAAGAAAATAGGAAGCGGGCGTTAGAATATTATAGTCATTTAAATAAAAAATATGGTCGTATGCCGAAAGATTTTGCCCTAAAGAAAGCTTATTGGGGGGGGATTGGAGTTCTATGTTGTATTGATATTTTTATCAATATGCAGGTTTTTGGTCCTGTTGAAAATGGGATTATTTTAGCGTTCTTATTGCCTTTTATTTTAGGGATTATTCTCTCTTTTTCTTATCATATTCTTGGTAAAATATCACGACAATATGAATTTTTACTTGTTAACACATCCCAGTCACGTCAAAAAATAGAAAATTATGGGCTTTTGATCGCGGGGGCGATTGCGCTTATTTTTGTATTATCGATTATCGGCTTATTTTGCGATCAGGCTGTGATAAAGGGTACATTATCAAGATCATTTTGGCATGATGCGTCATGGGCGATGCTTATTAATTTTGCGTTATGGTGTTTGGGTTTTGGTGTTGTGTATCTTTCTTATGATGCGGACCCATTTTATATGACTGCACAGAAAAAACGCCAATTTTGGGAAGAGAAATTCTCTTTTTTAAAAGAAGATTATGCAAAAAGAAGAAAAATCTTGGTCGAAGAATCAGCACGGGAAGAGCGTTTAAAAATAAAGAAATATGAACAATTAAAGCAAGAATATGCAGAAGAATTTTCTTTATGGGAAGGGATAGAAGCCCATGAAAAATGGTTAAAAGAACAGCTTTATCTTTTATTTTCTGAGGAATTAGAAGAATATCGTACGATTTTGATTAATCGTATTCAGCTTTTAAATCCGCTTCCTAAAATTTTACTTGATGGTGAAGAGATAACGTTAGAATATTATAAATCAATATCTTTTGATATTTCTAATCTTATTTCTCTAAGATAATATTATAGATGAAGTATTTATCATTATGCCTCATCATTATGTTATCGTTACTTCCTTTAAATTCGAGTGAGGCATTAGAGAAGTCAGAAGATGATGTTGAGGAGATAAGCGTTACAGCACAAGCGATAGCGCGCCCGCTTGAGAAGATTGGCTCTGAGGTGAGTGTGATAACTCAGAAAGATATTGAGCAGACGCAAAGGCGCGATCTATCTGATCTTTTAAGCTATGTTTCGGGTTTAAATATGGTCAGAACTGCGGGGATGGGTGGTACAGGCTCTATTTTTATGCGTGGTTTAGGCTCTAATGAAGTGAAAGTGCGCCTTGATGGTATGGAGATTAATGATAGTTCTACACCTAATGGGCAGTTTGATACATCGCAATTTATAACAGACGGGCTTGGTCGGGTAGAAGTTCTCAGAGGCCCGCAAAGTGGTCTTTATGGTGCTGATGCGATGGCGGGCGTAATTGATATGACAACGCAAAAAGGAGAGGGGAAGTTCCATAGTTGGGCGCGTATAGAGGGTGGATCTTATCATACGCTTAATGAAGCGATTTATTTAGGTGGGGCAACAGAGAAAACGCATTATATGCTCATTTGGAGCCATTTTTTATCCTCACATTATCAGCAAACGCCAAAAAGATACCGTATATTAGCAGAAGATCCCGCACATATTGCCCAAAATAGGAATGAAAATAATACGATTAATATGAGGTTAGATCATGATTTTTCGCATAATTTTAATGTAAATATGACAGCCCATCTTACAAAAGCGCATTATGATTCAATGGCTTATGCTTATGGTGATGCGCCTTTATATCAAACAATTCCCTCTTCTAAGTTGCAAAAGAATGATCTTGAACAGGCTGTATGGCATAGTGAGGCGCATTTATTTTCATATCATCATATATTAGAAAATACGCTTTCTATGGGATATGTGTTATATCATCATCGTAATGAAGATGATTCCGATCATAATATTTCCTATAATCGTGGGAGCCGCATGAAAATTAATTGGAATAATATTGTGCATTTGCAAAAAGGCATGATGCTGCTTACTGGGTATGATCATATTAGAGAGGGAATGACACAACCAGAAAATCATAGAATAGTGACGAATGCAGTTTATGGTGAGTTCTTATCTCAATGGAGAGAATATTTATTTTCGTCATGGAATATTCGTTATGATCATAATTCGCGTTATGGGAATATTGTTACATGGCGGGCATCAGAAGCTTATCATTTTCCGTCAATAGGATTAACATTAAAGGCAAATGGGGGGAGTGGTTTTCATGGTCCGTCTCTTAACCAGCTTTATGTTAGTAATGCTTATATTATTGCTAATCCTTCTTTAAGAGCGGAGAGATTACGGGGTTATGATGTTGGATTTGAAAAGAGTTTTCTTCATAAAAAGATAGTTTTTTCCTCTAATTATTATGAAAATCATATATGGAATTTAATTAATTATGTTGGGGGATATTCTGGAACATATCAAAATGTTAATCGTGCGCAAACTCATGGTATTGAATCAAATATAGTTATTAAATTGATAGGCGATAAGCTTATATGGAAGGGTGATTATAGTTGGACGATTGCAAAAGATTTACAGACAAAGCAAATTTTAACAAGAAGACCAAAACATAAAATAAGTAGTGAAATTATATGGCATCCCTCTAAAAAATTGACTATCAGGCCTTCTCTGCTTTATGTGAGTTCTTGGCATGATGTGAGTGATTATACTTATGGGACAATCCATGCGCCTGATTATTTTATTGTTAATTTTGCATCGTCCTATAAAATAGGAAATCATGCAGAACTCTTTGTGAGGGGGGATAATTTGGCTAATCGATATTATGAAAATCCTGTTGGATATTTACAGCCAAGGCGTTCCTTTTATGGGGGAATAAAAATTGTTTTATAGAAAAATATTTCTATTTATTTATTTATTTTTATATTTTGCTTATGATGCACCTGCCCAAGAGAGTAAGAAAAATATTGCCTCGTTAAATTTATGTACTGATCAGATTTTGTTGAGTTTAGCGCCATTATCTAAGGAGGAAATTGTAACAAATCTTGCACAAGATTGCGATGAATCTGCTTTATGTGATAAAGTACATTCTGTTTCTATTTTGCCAAGAGATAAAGAATTATTATGGCGTCATCCACCTTCTCTTATTTTAGAGGGTGAATGGGCATCACCTTTATCGTCTCATATGGCGGAGATATTACATATTCCTATTTATCATATGAAGAATATAGAAAATTTAGAAGATATTCCCAAAGAGATGATTATTATTGGTGATTTGATAGGAAGAAGGCAAGAGGCAGAACAGATAAAGGAAGCCTTTAATATGCGTCTTTATAAATTAGAGGCAGAACATGCCAAGAAGAGATTAAGTGCTGCGATTATAGGTGTTGATGATGGGATTTTATTAAGAAATATTGTGAAGCGTGCAGGATTTAACCTACTTTCTCTTCCATCTCAAGGGCGGGAAGAATTTCTTTTAAGGCAAGATCCTGATCTTTTAATTGTCACAACTTTAGGCGATCATGTATCTTTGAAAGAAAATTATCTTTTTTCACCAATATTACAGAAATATTTTAATGGCGTTCATCATTTAATGATAAAAGCACGTTTAACATTATGCGGAACAGTTGGAACTCTTGATTTGTTAGAATCTTTAAAAGAGAGATATAATATTTTAAGTAAAGGATAAAGTTGATAATGATTTCACGACCATTTCTGATTTTTATATTTATGATAAGTTTAATATTATTGATTTATATTTCTTTAACAATGGGGATGAATCATTTATCGTTATTGCATGTCTTTTATGGATTATTTCAAAATAGGCAGGATATTGATACGATTATTATAAAAGATTTACGCTTTCCTAGGAGTATTTTAGCGATTTTAATTGGAAGCGGGCTTGCACTCTCAGGTGCTGCATTACAAGTTATTTTAAGGAATCCTCTTGCAGATCCTGCAATATTAGGAATTAGCGGTTGGGCGTCTCTTGGTGCTGTTTGTGTATTTTATACATCTATTTCAAATTTTATCATTGTGTCATTGCCGATAATGGCTTTTATTGGTGCCTTATGCGCTACATTATGCCTTTTATTATTTGTAAAAAATGGTGTGTTAAGTATTATTCTTGCGGGTGTTTCTTTAGGTCTTTTAAGCACATCGCTTCTTTCTTTTATTTTGAATATTGTGCCGAGCCCATATGCGACTTATGAAATTATGCACTGGCTTATGGGCTCTTTGGATCATGTTGGTTTGAGGGAGGTTTGTCTTGCAACTCCTGGTTTGGCTATTGGCTCGATTATGCTTCTGATGCGTGGAAGGTCTTTAGATGGGCTTATTTTAGGTGATGATGTTGCGCAGACAATGGGGTTTTCACCTCGTAAAAATCAAATTCTTATTATTTTAGCCACAGCCTTTATTGTTGGAAGTACTGTTGCTGTTGCTGGAGGGATTGGGTTTGTTGGTTTGATTGTTCCGCATATGGTTCGGATGTTTTTAGGTTCTAAGCCGTCAAAAATACTTTTTCCATCAGCATTATTAGGGGCGATATTGGTGCTAAGTGCTGATATTATTGTACGTTTTCCTTTTAGTGGTCCAGAATTACAATTAGGTGTTGTGATTTCTTTAATAGGATGCCCATTTTTTCTTTATCAAATTTGGGTTCTTAAAGGGAGAGCATAAGGGATGCGGTTAAGTGCGAAAAATATTTCTTTTTCATTATCGAAAGAGGATAAAAATTTACTTTTCCCTCTGAATATTTCTTTAAAAGGGGGAGAAATTTTAGGGATTATTGGTGCAAATGGTTCTGGGAAGAGTACGCTTTTAAAGATATTATCAGGTTTGATAAGACCAACAACAGGAGATATTTTTTATCATCATAAGAATATTCTCACATTGAATGCATCAGAAAGAGGAAAGATTATCTCCTATCTTCCTCAAAAATCTTCGATACCTTATGGTTTAACAGTAAGGGAGGTTGTAGAATTAGGAAGGCTTCCTTATCATTATTCTCAAAATCTTGGAAGTGAGAAGTCTATTATTACACGTATTTTGCTAGAAAGTGAATTGCATCATCACGCATCTTCTTTTATTGAGACACTTTCTGAAGGTGAAAAGGCGCGGGTATTTTTAGCGCGCGCTTTAGCAGTGCAAGCCCCTTTATTATTGGTTGATGAGCCTGGTGCTTTTTTAGATCCGTCTTATAATCTTTTGATGATGCATTTATTACAAGCTGAGGCTGTTTCTTGGGGTGGATCTGTTGCGATTATTTTGCATGATTTAAATCTTGCTGCGCGTTTTTGCACAAAATTACTTCTTCTTAATGAAGGAAAAATTTTAGCTTATGGCGCGCCTAAAGAGGTGCTTGTGCCAGATATTTTAGCACAAGCTTATAAGGTGCGTGTAAAAATGGCGGGTGAGGTTCCTATTGCTTGGGAGCGTCTTTAAAGTTTCCTCTTGGCATAAGATTGCGCAAGGAGGGTACAGATAAAAAGTTGGAGCTGATGATAGATCATTAATGGTAAAATTAAAATACCAGCACCTGAGGGGAAGATAACACTTGCCATAAGGACACCTGTTGAGAGGGCTTTTTTAGATCCACAAAATTGAAGCGAGATCATATTCGCTTTATCTTGCTTAAGCGTAAGGCTAATATAATAGGTAAAAGAAAGAGCGCAAAAAAGAATAAGGAGGTCAATAGCAATGAGAGAGATGAGAGAGATGAGAGAGAGTGTATGCCATAGACCTTGGAGAATTGCTTGGCTAAAAGCAGCGTAAACCATGACAATGATCGACCCACGATCGGAAATTGAGAGAAGGATTTTATGTTTTTCTACAAAATTCTTAAGTTTATTTTGCAATAATTGTCCTGCAATAAAGGGAATAAGAAGTTCGCGGCTAATGGTAAGGATTGTATCAAACCCTGAAGCGCTTCCTTGATGATGCAAGATAAGGCTACATAGAAAAGGTGTAAAAAAGATGCCGAGAATATTGGATGCTGTTGCTGCACATATAGAGGCGGGAATATTGCCTTTAGCGACAGAGGTGAGGGCGATAGAAGATTGTACGGTTGAGGGAAGGCAGCAAAGAAAGAGTACCCCCATCCAAAGACCCGAAGAAAGTGGGAAATTTGGTAAAATATGGTGGAAAAGAGAGAAAATAATATATCCCATAATGGGGAAAAAGACGAAGGTTACAAGAAGGGTTGTGCCTTGTAGGCGCCAATCTTGTAGGCTTTCTATGATGGCATGGCGTTTGAGCTTTGCGCCATGGAGAAAGAACATGATGGTGATGAGTAAGGAGATAAGATGCGAAAGCCAAGGTTGAAAGTGGGCAGGTGCCGGGAAAATAGAGGCGATGGAAATAGCGCAAATAAGGCTTATAAGAAAAGGATCGAGACGTTTTAGCATAAAATTCTCTTTAAAATTGTCATTTTGATAGTGTATCTATAAATGGCATCATAATGCTAAAGTAGTTATCATAAAATATAGAATAGTAAAATTGAGGAAGTGCCAGTATGAAGCGTCGTGATCTCTTAGCCTCTGGATTAGCTGTAACAGCTTTGATGGGGCGTATTGCAGAGGCAAAAGCTGCGGGAGATGTTGGGCAGCGGCGAGATGAAAATTCTCCGCAGCCTAATAATGCCCATCCAGAGCCTGGGAATAATCCTGCTTTATTGGTTGATGATTTTAAAGAGAATGCGCGTGATCGTCTTTATCGACCCCATCTTCATTTTACGCCCCCTTATGGTTTTATGAATGATCCAAATGGGTTGATTTTTGATGGTACTTATTATCATCTTTATTACCAATATAATCCGTTAGGCTCTTATGCGGGGCATGTTCATTGGGGGCATGCGATGAGTGTTGATCTTTATCATTGGCATGATATGCCGATTGCGATTAATGAAAATGATTCAGGTGAAGCTTATAGCGGATGTGTTATTTTAGATAGAGATAATTATTCTGGTCTTTTCCCATTAAGAACAAAAGATAATCCGCAACCTGGTGCACTTTTGACAACGCGTGAACATATTTTAAATCTTTTAAAAGAGAAGCAAACTTCGCAAAGTCGTTCTTTATTAAAGGAAGAGTTAGGGAAAGTTTTTCCAACTTGGGAAGGGAAACAAGATGGGAAGCATCTTTTAGATGAAATGCATGCGCAAACGCTTTCAGCTATCAATGTTGATTCTTATACGCCGCTCCTTCATGAAACAGCAGAAAATTCTTCTATTGCTGGGGGATTAGTTGCAATTTACACACGTGCAACACCACAAAGACAGACACAATATATCGCATGGAGCCCTGATGGAGGGCAGCATTTTATTGATTATGGTGGGAACCCAGTTTTAGATATTGGGCATAATTCTTTTCGTGATCCAAAAGTTTTATGGCATGAGCCCACACAAAAATGGGTGATGGTTGTTGTGCGTGCGCGTGATCATAAAGTGTCATTTTATGGTTCTTTTGATTTGCGCCGTTGGATGCATTTAAGTGATTTTGGCCCCGCTGGGCTATTTGGGGTTGATTATGAATGCCCAAGCATGGTGGAGGTTAATATTGAAGATGATGAGGGTAAAATAGAAGGTAAGCGTTGGATTTTATTTGTTTCTGTTAATCCTGGAGGGCCACAAGGGGGCAGTATCACGCAATATTTTGTTGGCGATTTTGATGGTGAACGTTTTGTTCCTGAGGATACTGTTGTTGGATTAACAGATTTTGCAAAAGATAGTTATGCACTGCAAACTTATGCAAATATGCCTAATAATAAGGCCGTTTATTTTGCTTGGTTAAATAATTGGCAATATTGTGAGGAGGTTCCAAATAAAAGTTGGCGTGGTACAATGACATTGCCGCGCCAAATTTCGTTAAAGCGTGATAAGGCACAATGGCTGAGATTAATTCAACGTCCTTATGGTTTGGAAAGTTTTAGAGGTTCTGAAATTCCTCTAAATATGACTTATCTTGTTGCGCAATCTAATGTAAAAACTGAAATTCCTAAATATCAAGCATTAGAATTATTGATTGATGTTTCTATAGAAAATAGAGATAGTGATAAGCCTGATGGTGATCAAGGGCGTTCTGGGCGTTTCATCATTATTTTCTCCAATCGAAAAGGTGAGAGTTTAAATATTGGTTTTGATGCATTTTCAAGCCAATTATGGCTTGATCGCAGTAAGTTAGAGGGTTTTACGCATCCATTTTTTACAGGAAGTTTTTCAACTAGTTTAACAGCTGGGAGTAAGAATTTTTCATTACAGCTTATTTTAGATGCAAGTACATTGGAAATTTTTGCTAATAATGGCATGTCTGTGGGCTCTGCCTTAATTTATCCTTCAGAACCTTTGGAGTTTTTGAGCTTTCAAGTTACGAATGCGGCTGCAAAAATTAATCATGCTTTTCTTTATCCGTTACGTTCAACGATGGATAGGCATTTTGCAGTTTAAAGATTCTTTAAAGATTATAACGATTATGCGTCTGATGTGAGCGTGAGAGGCATAATCGTTCATTATAATTTTTGCAGAGTTATGCAGAAAAATTATCGTAAAGAAGCAAGCGTAATTGCGCTTCTAATGTTTGTGCTGTGCGATGATAGGCGTTTGCTTGTTGTTCGTTACCTACGTGCATTTTATAAAAATGCGCTTTTGTTTGGCATGTTTTCATCCCATTAAAAAGATGAAGTATTTCTGAAATTAATTGTGGAGAGGCATTTTCATATGCGAGCGCATTTGTAAAAGAAGAGATTGTATGTGTTTCTAATGGAAGAAATGAAGGACGGAGTGCTGTTTCATGATAAGGGCGCTCTAGAGTCGGGTAAAAATCTGTAAATGTAGAAGAAGCTTTATGAGAATTCCGCATAGAAATATCTCCTTTATAGAGGAAAACAAGGAGTCCCATTCTTAGAAGGGATAATGCACTCCTAATGGTATTATCTATATAGTACTATTTAAGTCTTATTAAAGATGCTTGTTCTTATGAGAGAAATAAGACTTTACTATGTCATTATAAATATATCAGAAATATGACTGAATAATAAGAGTTTTTCTTCTTATATTTTGTTAATATTATATTAATATGTAAAAATATTTTATTTATAGCATGATGATACATGTTCTTTTTATAAGAATATGATAGGTATGTAGATTATGCATGATCGAGAGAAGATCATCAGATCATGAAAATAAATATTTTATATTTATTAAGAGATATTTTCTGAGAATTAATGGTGCCCGAGGGCGGAATCGAACCACCGACACAGCGATTTTCAGTCGCTTGCTCTACCGACTGAGCTACTCGGGCACCGTAATAAACACATTAAGATGTGTTATGCACATTATCTAAAATATTTTATTTATATTATCAAGTCTTTTTTTATGTTTTATCATTATTTTCTTGTGTTTTTTCGATTATTTTCAGAATTTCATCTGCTTCATTTTCGTCTTCTCTAAGAGAGGGGGTGTGATAAGTGCCATTGAACCAGCGACCAAGATCGATATTGGCACAATGTTGGGAGCAAAATGGACGAAATTGCTGTTTAGTTTTTTGTTTACAGATTGGGCAGTTCATAGGGTGCGCTCATTTATGAATCGAGGGAAAAATATTTATATGATTTTCTTGAGGCTGTTTGCGAGAGTTTGAATGTTAAATTATGACCATAAGAGAGGGTAAATTCTTCTAAGATTTTAGGGTTTTTCTTGAAAAAATCAATTATTTCTATGGTGCTATAAATGATAGGGTTTGAGGGTTTTTGTTCTAAGACTGTTCTAAGAATTTGGTATGATTTTCCGTAGGTTGTTTTGCTGATGTCATAAAGGGAGGGGCGTTTATGAGGGCGTGTGATTTCTATTAAGCCTGAAGGTGTGATGCCACATAGATGAGGGGCGAGTGGATCGGCTTCTTGTTTCATTAATGTTTCTATAAAAGGGATAAGGGCTGCACGTTTACGGGTTTTTATGCCTGCAGGATCAATGAGAATTGTTCCTGAAAGATTTCTTAATCTTATTTGTCTTAAAAGGGTGGGGAAGGCTGCAAGGTTGCGCTCAAAATCATTTTTATAGTGGGTGTGATGAGACGCTGTATCAAGATCGATGGCAATGAGGGCGGGTGTGTGTGTGATATGGGCTGTTAAAATATTATCAAGTGAATATGTTGGTTCAAAAAGTTGTTCCCATTCTTCTAGAAGAAGAGGGTTAAAGCTTTCAGTTTCTCTGACAAGACGCGGCTTTAAATGAGAAGGGACAAGCGCACCAATTGAGGCTTGATGATAAATAATAGGCGCTTGAGGGGCAGTTTTAGCAAATTCTTCTAAAGGTGAAGGTCCTTGAGCGATTTTTTGAGGTTTGTTGGTGAGGGAAATATGAGAGAATTGTTCAGGAGATGGGTGCGGTCTTAATCTAAGATTTTTATTATTTTGTTTTGACCGTATGATTTGGGCGATGATGAGCGTGCCTTCTTGTGGTGTATTTTTTTTATTAAGACCTGTGAGAAAAGCTTCTTCGCCATTTTCTAGAAGAACAAAGGCGCCGCCAAGAGAAGGCATGTTTTTAATGATACGGACTTGATGAATATCATGCCATTGATCTGGAAAATCAGGATACCATAAAGCGGCATCAAGAAGGTGATTATCTTTGAGAAGGGCAATGCGACATTCTCCGAATGCCCCGTCAATTTTTATTTCATACATTAGAGTGTGGAACTCTCATTTAATCTTTAATTTATTCATTGGGTTCATTAATTGTGTTAATCAATTGCGTTAATCAATCCAGCGTTGAGAGTGTGGGAGATTCTGCCCACGGAGCAATTGTGAGATTTCAAAAAGAGGGAGCCCGATAATGCTTGAAGCGCTTCCACTTATTGCGCGAATCACAGAGGCTGCAGCACCTTGTAAGGCATAGCCGCCTGCTTTGTCTTTCCAATCGCCTTGGGTGATCAGTGCGTCAATTTGTGCTTGTGTGAGTCGTGAAAATATAACGGAGCTTTCTACTAAGCGTTCGGCAGAGCGTCCTTCTTTCCAAGATTTGGATGGTTGGAGAGAAATTGCTGTAAAGACTCGGTGCCGTCTTCCTGAAAGGAGCGAAAGGCATTGGCGTGCTGTTTCTTCATTTTCTGCTTTTGGAAGAATACGACGCCCAACAGCAACAACAGTATCAGCACCAATAATAAGCGCATCTTTTGTATATGTTTGCGCAATATGGCACGCTTTTGCACGTGCAAGACGCTGCGCATAAGGTCGCGGAAGCTCTCCTCTTAAAGGAGTTTCATCAAGATGTGCTGGGATAATAGCATCTGGAATAAGACCGATTTGCGCTAAAAGCGCCTGACGGCGTGGTGACGCAGAAGCTAAAATAAGAGCGGGGCGTTCTGATGGAGAAGAGGATAGCTTCAACAGAAAAGTCCGTTTTATTTAAAGCGGAAAGTAATACGACCTTTGCTGAGGTCATAAGGTGTCATTTCAATATTTACGCGGTCGCCTGCAAGAACACGAATACGATTTTTGCGCATTTTACCGCTTGTATGTGCTAAAATAGTATGTTCGTTATCAAGAGTAACGCGGAACATTGCGTTGGGGAGAAGCTCAGTAACAGTACCAGTGAACTCAATGAGGTCTTCTTTAGACATGGAAATCCTTAGTTGGCAAAGAGATGTTAAAAGGTTCATGAAGAACCATTTTGCTAATATATAATATTTTATAGGAATAAGCCAAGGAATAGGATAAGGGAAGCTGTATTTTTCTGTCATAATTTTGTGAAAATGAGGGGGTATTTTATCATATAACGCGCAAATAACTGGCTAATAATGGCTATAATAGAAGCATTTTTACAATATTTTAAGATTAAATATTTTTCAAACATCTTAAGTGGCTGGCTATGAGAGGTTTGCATGTTATGATAGTCATTATTTCAAGATAGTTTAAGGTTCTATGATCCTATGCGTGGTATTTTATAAATGATAATCATGGAATAATCATGCAGATGAGTGATTTAGAAAATCGAGAAAAAGAGCGGCTTGGGAGCTATCATGACGCAGTACCGATTTGGTTGCGCACGGCCATAACCCCGCTTATTCCACCGCAAATTGTTGTTGAGCCTGGATTTTCTGGAAGCCTCCTTCTTTCCTTTTTTCTGCATCTTGTCGTTTTTATTTTTATGATTTTCCCGCATCATAATGTTCAGCATGGTGCAAAAGAGGGCGAGAATGCGCCACAAGTAGAGATGGTGTTTGAGCCACCAACGCAAAAAACATCCCAACCCGCATCAATGCCAGATAATGGCGGGGGGGCTGTGTCTCCTCCTCCGCCACAAGCTGAAAATTCTGGTGAAAAAGCCGTTATTCCAACGCCATCAACGCCAAATTCTGAGAATATTACACAATCAGATGAGGGGGAGCTTGCTGCTATTCCTCCTTCTCAAAAACCTGTGATATCAGCGAAGCAGCGCTCTGAGGTTAAGAAGAAAAATAGTTCCCATGCGTCTCATTATGCTCATGCGCAAGAGAATAATCCTTTTGCTCATCCAATGGATTTGAGTTTTAATGGCCCTCCGACTTCATATCATCCTCAAAGGGGAAGGCGCCGTGGTGCGGGTGGCCCTATTGATATGTCACTTGGTCCTTTAAGTATGAATGGTCAGATTAATGCCCCGTATCGTACACGGAGTACTGTTAAAGGGGTGAGTTCTGATTATGGTAGTGAGATTGATCGTTGGGTACGTGCTCATATGTTCTATCCAGATGATGCTGCACAAAATGGCGAAGAAGGTCCCTCTTCTGTGCATGTTGTGATTGATAGAAGTGGTCATGTTAAATCGGTCAGATTAACGGGGCAATCTGGTTCTTATTCGCTTGATGCTGCAACATCAGGCATGTTCCAAGGTGCAAAATTACCGCCAGTACCGCCAGATATGTCTGGGGATCATTTTGATTTAGATGTGACCATAAATTATATTTTAATTCGTCATTAAATTTTGTTGCTAAGCTTTGTCATGAAATTTTGTTGCTAAGTTTTGTTACTAAGCTTTGTTGCTAAATTTTGTTACCAAGAGAGGATAATGTGAAATGAAGAACTCTTTACGTATATTGATATTATCTATTCCTTTATTCTCTCTTTCGGGATGTTTAGATGTTTCGCATCCTTTTTCCGATGTTGGTTCTGAGGCACGCCTTTTAACGCAGAAAAATCTTCCTCCTGCGCGCTTGGCTGTTCCTGTGCCTGTACCTGAAAATAAAGACTGGCGCCCAGCTGAATCTTTATGGGCGCAAGATGTGATGGTTGCTCTTTTAGGGCAGTCTATTCCAGCAGTGTCACACCGCCCTTATGCAAATGAATGGTGGATTCGCTTAGGGGCTGCGCGTGATATGACAGGGATTAGACCTTATTATGATTTGCTTGATCCTGATGGGAAAGTACGCTTCCATGGTGTGAGTGATGTGATAAGTGAAAAAGAATGGATTGCCGCTGAGCCTTCGGCATTGAATAATGTTGCATTACAGATAGCGCCTAAAATTTCTGAAGTATTGACTGGGATTCAAGCACGCATGATGCAAGCGGATCCGCATAGTCTTGTGAATCGCCCTGCAAAAATTTATTTTAAAGGTGTGCATGGTGCTCCAGGAGATGGCGATCTTACGTTAGGGCGTTCTTTTTATCTCTTTATTGCTGATGGTCGTAATCAGATACAGCAAAGCCAGGAGGGTGCTGATTATATTGTTTATACAGAAGTAACACTTAAAGATGTGCCCGCTCTTGCTGGTATGCAAACAATAGCAATTATTTGGCATGTCACAACAATAGACGGTAAGGAAATTGGTGCAGCAACCCAACTTCATGATGTTGCAGCGCATTCTTTAGATAAAAATTGGGGGGATGCCGCCCCTGCAGCTGCCCAACAAGCAGCAGAAGCGGTCAAGACAATTATTACAAATTATTCTGGTCGTGATCATAAGCCATTAGAGGATGTTGTTGTAAAATCTGATAGTTTATCTAAAGAACAAGGGAAGACTAATTATATTGATGGGGCTGACCTTGCTAAGAAAAGCAAGTAATTTGCTAAAATTTAAGAAGAGTTTTATCTAAGAAGGGTATTAAAGAATGACATTATAGGTGAGGACTGGTAAAAGAGCTTTAGCTTTTTCGCCTGTTTCTGTGAGTGTTATATGAAAATCGTCGCCTGTAACAGTAATCTTCCTCTAGCGCAGTCTGTTGCTGAAGAGCTAGGTCTTCCTCTTTGTAAGACATTAGTGCGGCGCTTTGCCGATGGTGAAGTCTTTGTTGAGATACAAGAAAATGTGCGCGGTGAAGATATTTTCGTTATGCAAAGCACATGCATGCCAACTAATGACCATTTAATGGAATTATTAGTGATGTTGGATGCGCTTCGCCGTGGGTCTGCGCGCCGTGTCACAGCGGTGATGCCTTATTTTGGTTATGCACGCCAAGATCGTAAATCTGGTCCAAGAACGCCAATTAGTGCGAAACTTGTTGCGAATCTGCTTACTGAAGCGGGCGCTAATCGTATTTTAACGATGGATCTGCATGCGATGCAGATTCAAGGTTTCTTTGATATTCCGACTGATAATTTATATGCAGCGCCACTTTTTAAGCGTGATATTTTAGCGCGCCATCCAGATAATAGAGAGCTTATGGTTGTCTCTCCTGATGTTGGCGGTGTTGTGCGGGCGCGCCAACTTGCACAGCGTTTGAATGTTGACCTCGCTATTATTGATAAAAGACGTGAAAAAGCAGGGGTCTCTGAGGTAATGAATGTCATTGGTGATGTGCAAGGGCGTTTTTGCGTATTAGTTGATGATATTGTCGATAGTGGTGGCTCTTTATGTAATGCTGCAGAAGCACTTATGAAACATGGTGCAGTTGGCGTAGAAGCTTATGTGACACATGGTGTTTTAACAGGGAATGCGTGTGAGCGTGTTATTAATAGTCCGATATCTATGCTGACCTTAACAGATAGTATTCCTGCATCCCCAACATTAGAATCTGCACATAATATTCGTCAGATTTCGACTGCGGAGCTTATTGCACGTGCTATTCGGGCTGTGGCAGATGAAAGTTCTGTCTCATCTTTATTTGATTAAATTTGTTTTTTGCGTTTTGTTACTTTGTTTTATGTGCGGGTTTTAATTTTATGATTTGTCATTCTCTTAATGCATCTTATTGGTTTTTGCGTCATGGTGAGACTGATTGGAATGCGCAGCATCTTTCACAGGGGCGTTCTGATATTGCCTTAAATGAGAAAGGTCTTGCCCAAGCAAAGCGGGCAGGTCATGCGCTTGCGAAACGCTTTATGAATGGGGAGCGTCCTTTTTCGCATATTGTTTCTTCTCCTTTAAGTCGTGCTTATATTACGGCGCAATCTGTACAAAAAATCATTCATGAATCTGGTGGGCCTCTTTTGCCACTTACAATAGAAGAGGATTTAATAGAGGTTTGTTTTGGTGAAGCAGAAGGTCATCCTATGGGTACATGGTATGATCCATGGATTGCAGGCACCTATGCTCCTAAAGGAGGGGAGCTTTTTGCCGATCTTCGTGCGCGTGCTATTAATGGCGTTAATTCTGCTTGTGCGCTGGGCGAAGGTTTGCCGCTTATTGTTGCCCATGGTGCGCTTTTTCGTGCGTTGCGTGATGCGATGGGTTTGGAGGCGAATGTGCGCCTTGCAAATGCAACCCCACTTTTTATTCATAAAACAGCAGCAGGATGGCAGATAGAAGAAGAGGTTCTTCCACCTCTTTAATGTTATTAATGAGAGCGTTTTTAATGAGAGCGTTTTTAAAGATAATGCTTTTAAAGATAACGTTCTTAAATAAGGTGGAATGGTAAGGTCGTTTTACCAATATTGCCTTACCAATATCACTTTACCAATATCACTTTACCAAGGGACTAAGGTGGTGGAGAGATGTTTTGCATCTTCTGTCGATAGCCCCAGATCATTACGATGCCACCATCCACCTCCTAGAGCTTGAAAAAGCCCAACACTATCTGAGAAGCGTGCTGTAATATCTTGGCTTACAGAAAGGGCATTTTGCGTATTATTTGCCTGCGCTTGTATTAAATCGCGCTGACTTATATCGCCAAGATTTTTTTGCTTCTCTGCAATAATGAGCATTTTTTGGCTTGCTTCATAGCCTTCTTGATCGGCTTTGAGTGTTTGCCCATCAAACTCAATAGCATGAAGACTATCAGCAACATCATTGACAGCACTCATAACAGTTGATTGATACATTTCATCAGCTTGTTTTAGATTTTCACGTGCTTCACGTTCTGCATGAAGGAGCGATCCGCCTTGGAAGATAGGTTGTGTTACAGTTGCAGCTAAAGTCCAATTTCCATAGCCATGCTTAAATAATTGGCTCATTTCTCCGACAGCTTGCCCAGGTAGTGCACTGAGTTGGACATTTGGAAGGCGGTTTGCTGCTGCTATGCCGATTTGTGCTGTTGCTGCTTCTATTTGTGCAAAGGCTGCACGAATATCAGGTCTTTGCTTGAGAAGATCTGAAGGAAGAGAGAGGGGAAGCTGTTTGGGGAGTGTAAATTGATCTAGTGTGAAGATTGGAAGTGTTTCATTTGGTGCAATCCCGATGAGGCTTGCAATTTGGTCACGTGTTTGTGCAAGTTGCGTTTGGAGTGGTGGAAGATCGGCCTTTAATTGTGCAAGATTATTGCGCTGGTTAAGATAATCATTTTCAGACATATCGCCAGAGTGAAGCTGTTTTTTTGTGATATCTAAAAGTGCTTCTTGTTGGCCTATCATTTCTTCTTTTGCTTGAATTTGTGCGCGTAATCCTGCTTCTGTAATGGCTGCATTAACGATATTGCTAATCATGGTCAGTGCTGTTGCTTCTAATTGGAAGCGTTGGATATTTGCTTGTGCCGCAGCTGCACGAATAGCATAGCGCTCGCCGCCCCAAAGATCAGGCACATAACCAATATTAAGCTGTGCAGTGTGAAGATTATAAAGCCAAGTATTATTATTAGGTACAGGGGAGAGCGTTCTACTTGTTTTATTACGTGATGGAATAAATTGTGCTGAAATTGTTGGATAAAGTGCCGCCCCTTCTACACGTCGTTGCTCCCATGCAGCTTTAAGACCTGCTTGCATGGCTTTGAGGTCATGACTATTTTGCAATGCATGTTCAATGAGGCTATTTAGTTTAGGATTTTGATAAATCTCCCACCATTTTCCTGGGATATCGAGACCTTGGATAATTTTTTCTGTCTGTAGAGCATTGATAGAATCGGTATCGCGCCCTTGGCTTTGTGTAATTTTTTGCGAGCTATAATCGATATTTTTTCCTAAAGAAGGGTGTTTTATATGGTTTGGTCCGACCATACATGAGCAAAGAGAAGAGGAAAGGATTGTAAGGGTAGGAAGGACAACACGCCATGAAGGCATTTTATATGAAAATTTCATCATGCACGCTCTTTTCTTTGTGGGCGGTTTTCGTAATATTCTTCTAATTTGCAGAAAAATACAGGAAGAATAAAAAGGGTGAGGAGTGTTGCAATCCCAAGCCCACCAACAACAACAGTGGCAAGCCCGCGCTGTACATCTGTGCCGATTCCTGTTGCGAGGGCGGCGGGAAGCATGCCTGCACTGGCAACAGTTGCAGTCATAAGAACAGGACGGAAGCGTTCTGTTGCACCTTTGAGGGTTGCCTCTCTAATATTGAGATTTTCTTCATGGCGATGGCGATTAATGCTTGAGATCATAATAATACCATTTTGAATTGCCACACCAAAAAGGGCGATAAAGCCGACAGCTGTAGCGATATTAAGTGTTTCTTGCTTGATATGAAGCGCAATAAGCCCGCCTAAAGTTGCAAGAGGTACAACGCTAAGAATGAGTAATGCTTGGCGAATTTTTTGAAATTCTGCATAAAGAAGCCCAAGCATAACAGTAAACATAGCCGCTAAGGCAATGGCTAGGCGGATTTGTGCGCGTTGTTGCTCTTGGAATGTTCCTGCCCATTCAAGGTGATAATTTTGATGATCATATTGAATAGCTTGGTCGATACGTTTTTGTGCATCTGCAAGATAATCCGACATAGGGCGGCTGCCATTATCAACTTGGAGTGTGATTTGGCGTTCTCCCATTTCATGGGCAATATTACTTTCCCCCATATGAAGGCTAATATCGGCAACTTCTGAAAGCGGAATCATTGCGCCATCTGGAGAAAGTAGAGGAATCTGCTCAAGATATTGTAAATTATTAAGGGTTTTAGCTTCGATATGAAGGGTTGCATTATAAGAACGCCCTTCTTCAAAAACTGTTGTTAAAGGGGCATCGCCAATAGCATTACTCACAATATCGGAAATATCGGAAATAGGGATACCATAGCGCGCCGCATTAAGGCGATTAGCTGTAATATTAATTTGAGGAATACGAGGCTCTTGGAAAATTGCTGCTTGAACTGTGCCAGGTGTTTGCCATAAAATAGAGACAATCTGATGACCGATACGGCGTAATTCTTCAAAATCATCGCCATAAATTCGTAAAACAAGCGGGCTATGTGCACCACCTACGAGATCGCTCATATTATCTTCAATAGGCTGGCTAATAGAGAAGCTAATTCCTGGGATTTTAGAAATTTCTGCCCTTAATTTTGCAACAAAAATAGCTTTTGTTTCATGTGCTGGCCATTCTTTATAAGGTGTGAGACCCACAGGCATTTCAATATGAGAAGGCGTCCATGGATCTGTTCCATCATCTGAGCGTCCTAATTGTGTGATAGCGTAGGATGTTTCTGGAAATTGGCGTACGGTATGGCGTAATTCATTGGCAATATCTTGCCCTTTTTCAAGTGAAATCGCTGTGGGCATTTGCACTTGTAGCCATAGCGCGCCTTCATCAAGATCGGGAAGGAATTCTCTTCCTGTGCTGATGCCAAGGATAATGACTGTTGTGAGTGCAATGATCCCACTAATATAAGTGAGTTTCGGACGGCAAATAAAATATAAGAGTGATTGCTCATAATGATGATGGAGCCATTCAAGGGGTTTATTATGCCATATATGAAGGGGCTTTTTAAGTGCGAGAAAAGTAAGTGTTGGGATAAGGGTAAGGGCACAAAGAAGCGCGCCTAAGAGTGCAAAACTGACCGTATAGGCCATCGGACGAAAGAGCTTTCCCTCGCTGCCTTCAAAGGCAAAAAGTGGACTATAAGCAACAATAATAATGAGGGTAGAGGCAAAAATTGCACGCCCTGCACGTTTTGCAACAGAGAGAACATGATGATGTTCAAGAAAATCATTGGGCGCATCTTCACGAAGGCGCAAGATGACTTCAGTGATAACGATGGCACCATCAACAATCACACCGAAATCGACTGCACCTAAAGAGAAGAGATTGGCAGACATGCCAAAGAGGCGCATCAGAATAAAGGAAAAAGCAAGGGCTAGCGGAATAGTGATGGCTGTAATGGCAGCACTTCTTGGAGAACCTAAGAAGAAAGTAAGAATAACAAGGACAAGGAGAATACCTTCAGTAATTGTTTCTCCAACTTTTTCAGTTGTGGCATGAACGAGATTATCTCGATCAAGATAAGGAACAATACGCATATGAAGCGGTGCGAGACGTTTTTGTAGCTTATCAATTGTTGTATGAAGATTATTAAGCACAAGGGAAGGGTTCCCACCACGAAGCATGGTGACAATTCCCTCTATTGTGTCTGGATTATTATCTTTACCAAGGAGACCTTCACGTACTTGATGACCAAATTCAATTGATCCAAGTTGCTTGAGAAGAATAGGGACACCTTCATGATGACCGACAACGATATCATTCATATCTTTGAGGGAATGGATCATGCCAATCCCACGAATAATATAGGATTGTTCACCACGTGAGATACGGCCACCGCCCGCATTAATGTTGCTATTGCGAATAGCAGTCATTACATCTTCTAATCCAATTCCATAATGTATTAAGGAATAAGGATTGAGATGGAGCTGATATTCTCTTGTAAAGCCACCAAAATTATCAACACTCACAATGCCAGGAACACGTTGTAAGGTTGGGATAATAATCCATTTTTGTGCATCGGAAATTGTCATCAGATTTTGATCGTCTGATTCAACAGTATAGCGATAAATTTCACCACTTGGACCAGAAATAGGACCAAGTGTTGGTTGTGCACCATTGGTGAGCTGAAGGCCAGAAAGGGCTGTTAAGACTTGTTCACGTG